>VZTO01006674.1:32703-63873 GCA_013400615.1 Syrrhaptes paradoxus
CAGCGGCAAATAAGGAGAAAAAAAAATTGTAAACACTTTTCAAACATATTTTTCAGTTTTCTTCTCAACCCTAACTCTGTCCCCCATCCTCAAGCTGTACCCAACATGCTGCTCAGCCTTTGATTGCCAGATGTAATCAAATTTGATCCCTACCTGCAGCACGAGGAGGGTGATTTTTGTCACTGCATGACTAAGGACTCCCTATTTAGGTTGTTAAAAGTATTTACATGCCTGATTCCCTTTTGCAAATTGGTTTCTATCTCTCAGAAGAAATTCCTCCCATAAATCTTTTACTAGCCACTAGAGGGGAATGTATAACACAGTGAGAAGGGAGAGAGTGGCACCACATTAAAGCTGCAGTTTGTTCACTCGGATGAAGAAAGCATTTAGTGTCATGTTGGATCTTTACAGTTTTTAGGAGCTAAATTAGCGTTCATCAGGTGCTTGATTTTACTCTTTTCTATCATGTTGATCCCTCACACCTCCTGCCAGTTTAAGGTAGTTTATATTAAAGGCACAGTCTCTTCAGGTGAAAGAAGATCCTTACAGACACTTAATTTGATGCTTAATACCCTCGTAAGCCCATAAATCATGCATTTGAGAATGTGATCTCCACTGAAACAGTCTCCTATTCAAAATTGTTTACAGAGCATAGCAAGTACAGCATTTCTATCCCAGGAGAAATGTTGACATTTCAGCCTTTCTTTCCATTTAAAACAGGATTAAAAAGTAAGATTCTGATTTTTTTTTTCTTTTTGGTAAGGGATGGAAATTCCACATTAATTCCAGTTAGGAAGTGACAAACACTCAATTGGATGTTCTTCTAACAGAATTAAACTTTCAGCAATTTTGAAATTGATGGTTTTTTCACTTCAGCCACTGATAAAGCAATCCTAAATGTTCTGTATCAAAAATTGATTTCTCTGAAGCATATGGGAGCCAAGCAGTGCCTTGCTGGAGCTGGGATCTGCTCTTCCCTACAGCCCAGACTTCCTAACCAGCCCACAGCGTGTATGATACCCCAAAGTCCCATGATTTCTTGATGTTTCATCAATCCAGGTCAGGAAATAATCAGCACATTGGCTTACAGTCCTCTCAGAAATCAGGACAATGAGGACCTGCCTGGGTTCATGCAGAATAAAATGAGTCTGCCATTCTCGTTCCTTTACCAACAAGTCTATGTGAAATGTATGTCCTGGGTCAAGTGGTGGGCACATGGCTATCAACATCCAGGCTGGTGATGTGAGGAGTCTGTAACACTGGGAGCTGAACTCCTACTGCCATATGGCAAAGGATCATAAGGAAATCCACTTCAGGACAAAAAAAAAAAAAAAATCACTAAGTGATTTAAAATGTGTTTCAAGCCAAATGAAACAGTTAATTTTTCAGTGGAAATTTCAAATACTCAGTGAAAACAGAAAACTTGGAACTGGAAGTAACTGCATTTTTAATGGAAAAAAATATTCATCTTACAAAATTTAATTTATCATCCCCATAAAAGATTTCCAATCAGCTCTGGATATTTGCATCACAGATTTACATTTTAAATATGGCTTGTTCATGAGCCAAATTTTTGTCAGATAGGAATTAGCAGATTCAAGTCAACAGAGCCACATAGACTGACAAAAAAAGGAAAATGCATCTCTACATTTTCAGATGCTCCCTCCTGATACCATATAGATGGATGCAGAAATAAACCATCTACACTGCAAAGAGGCATTCATCAGAACAGCTGAAGATCATACTAGCCCTTCAGTCCTCTCTCTCCAGTTCCCCAAATCCTCATGCACATCCTCTAGAAGATGTGGAGCTCTCAAGCACAACTGAAGCTGACTCCTACCTACAGCCCTCCTAGACATGAGCCTTACACCTACCCAGGGCAGCCACTAAATCCTTCAGCCAACTCACTGTGGGTGTGATGGTGAAGAGAACTGCCTCATTTGTGGCTGGAAAGCTGCCTGGAGGAAAAGGACCTGGGGGTGCTGGTTGACAACCGGCTGAATAGCAGCCAGCAGTGGGCCCAGGTGGCCATGAAGGCCAACGGCACCTTGAATCCTGTGTTCAGTTTTTGGGCCCCTCACCACAAGAAGGACATTGAGGTGCTGGAGCAGGTCCAGAGAAGGGCAGCGAAGCTGGTGAAGGATCTAGAGAGCAAGACCTATGAGGAGCATCTGAGGGAACTGGGGTTGTTTAGTTTGGAGAAAAGGAGGCGAGGGCAGACCTTGTCGCTCTCTACAGCTACCTGAAAGGAGGGTGTAGTGGAGGTGGCTGTTGGTCTCTTGTCTCAAGTGACAAGTGATAGGACAAGAGGAAACGGCCGCCTTGAGTTGCACCAGAGGAGGTTTAGATTGCATATTAGGAAAAATTTCTTCACTGAAAGGGTTGTCAAGTGTTGGAACAGCTGCCCAGGGCAGTGGCTGAGATAATATCACCATCCCTGGAGGTATTTAAAAGACATGTAGATGTGGTGCTTGGGGACATGGTTCAGTGGTGGATTTGGCAGTGTTAGGTTTGCAGTTGGACTCTATGATGTTAAATGTCTTTTCAAACCTAAATCTATGATTTTCACCAGCGGTACTTTTGGCCTAACAGAAACTTTGCAATGTAAACAAAGGCAGATGGTTGTCTTTGGATCCACAGCTTTTACATTCAGAGCACAGTTTGTGAGGAGATGAAAGCAGAAGTTTCAGATGTTTCTCTCACTAAGAGCAGTCCAAAACTACTCATTGCAACTGGCCACATTTTAGATGTATCTTCTGCTGGGGGGCTGATGGGACCGTTCCTGTTTGGTGACTAGCCTCAAAGTTAGATCGATGTTCATTCATATTCTGCTGGTGCCAAGGAAGCACAATTAGAAGTTGACACAACAGCAAACATGCACTTCGCTAAAATTATTCACATTTAGTGTGATTCCCATAATAAAAGCAAGAGCCAGCATGGGAAACCTCTTTCAGTTTACACAGAGAGACTTGGGGTCTCCTGACAGTCAGAACAGAGCCAATGTTTCTGAGTAAACTTTGTTCGGAAAACAGATTAAAAACTCCAGAGGTTTGGCTAAATCTTATACAGGAAAACACCTTGCCATCCTACTGATTTAGAATCATAATTTAGTGCCAGTGAATAATACATATTAAGTGGTGGTGAACATGTCTTTGTAACAAAGTTTATGTGACGAATTTTTTTCTTTTATCTGAAAATATGCAAAATGAGCTGTTCTCTTCTGATTACTATTATTATTGTGACTAGTTGTGCAATAGTTGCTACAATCAAGTGTTGATGGCTCATTAATGAGTCATTTACTGAAAAGAGCCAAGTCTCAGTGTGTAAATTCTTTTGGTTGGACACATTAGCCTTGTCATACTGATGTGTCTCTGACTGAAATTGTCACATCTACAATTAGGATTCAGGTTTTAAAATAGCAGAAATAAGCCCCTCTGCATGCCAAATCCTTTCTAAGAAAGTAGAAAGATATTTCTTCAAATTCTACTCTCTTTAAAACCAGCTGTAAAACCTACTCATGCTGTTGGTGATCATTTATACAAGATGAATATAAAAGCAGAAAAGAACTATCTGAGATAAACTTGCAATCTGACATTCACATTCTTTCTCTAGCATTGTCCAAGTATTTACCTCCTTTTTTTATTTGTAAGTCCCAGTCATAACACTGCAGTGAGCCCCTTTGGACTGATACTATGAAGTAGGGCCATTCAGCTCAGGAACAGAAGGACACACGGACAGATTAATGCTTTAACGACTGTCCTGAGATGGCTACCCCTTGATCTCAGTCCCATGGCTGCTGTTACTTCATAGTTTCCTTGACCTCTGACCAGAATTAGTTGGATCAGGGAAGGATAACGCTGGGAGACAAGACTAGGAGTTCAGGTTTTATAATCCCTTGGAAATGCGAGTCCTGATAAAACAACCCTAAAGGCACTCTGAAACTCTCACCTAAATGTGATGCTGTTATTCTGAAAATCAACTGTCCATCCCTTTTCTGCAGACAAAAAGAGAAACCCATTTTTTTCTGATCCATTATCACCTCCACTTGCTGCTTTGTACATACCTTCCCCTAAACCCTGTCGTCCCCTCCATCCCAGCATCTCCCCCTTTCTGTCCCAAAGAAGTGTTAGCCTCCTGACCATGCTTCTGAGAGCGTACATTCATCCAGGCAGCCCGTGAATCCCCACGTATCTTATCTGAAGTGAATTACTGTGTGTGAATTCTATGTGAGCTGAAAGTGAAAATCTAAGCCACATTCCCTTTCTCCTTACTCTAGGAAAAAAAACCCCTAACCACCCAGATTCTTACAAATTGCTCTGCAGGGATTATTTTACCTTTTTAGAACTTAATTTGGTTTTACCCCTGACACAATGTTACTGTTTTTGACAGTTAAACTTTCCAGTCTGCTTATTCCGTATACTTTAATATCCTGTTACCTCTGGTAGGGAAGAGCTAAAATTCCATGCCAGATACTAATGGTGATGTGGGAAGAGATTTTTTTTTAAATTTGCTTAAAAAGATAGAAAGAATCCCCTCCATCAGCAACAACACCACTTCCTAAGTGACTACTCGTAAAAGCTAGTTAAGCAAAAAAATTGGAGAATCAAAGTGTACAGTCCACTACCACACACTCGCTGCCCCTTCTCCACACAGAAAAATGCAGATTTCTTGTGAGGAGCTGTGCCTTCCTTCCACTCCAAGGCAACATGTTAGTAATGGGTGACAAAACCTGACTGTTGTGAAGGACTTGTGTCCCCCCCCAGTATCTTGAATTGTTACGTTGTGAGTTGCCTTCAGAGTTTCCACCCTCCAAAAGACAGGGTTAAATGCAGGTTTTGAGGCAGTTGCATCAAGAAGGCTGGGGAAGGAGCAGATCTTAATGTACAGCTGATTGCAATCTTGGTTCATTCTTTGGAAGCAATAGGATCTGGACAGGCTGAGGTCATTACTGTGCAGACAGGTAGCAAGCCACACTTTCAAGTCAAATTCATAATGTTCAATATTTCATACACAGCAACAGAGAAAAATCTGCACGATTTCCTGAATATCTTGTTAGGATGTCTCACAGATGGTGTTAGAAAGGAGACATTGAAATCATTTGCCTAATGCAATTTCATTACTAGAAATTTTAAGAACATCCTGTCTCAATTTACCACTCCCTCTCAGGTACAACTCTTCATTTCGTTATTTGAAACTAGTTTATTCAAGTATGCAGTGACCCTTGGACATTTGCACGGCAATGTCAGATACTATCTGGGAAATAAGTAGTACATTTTCAGCCTCTGAAAGTAATTTTTGATGACACCCTTAAATCAACTTCATGGTCAGTTTTCTCATTTTGAGCAAGAACTGGGATTCCATTGTGATAACTGAAGGCTGCATGTTACTTGATCTACGGTAATGTAGAATAATTACTAGTCCATTGCCCTTCATTACACTACTGTAATAGGCAGCAGGTCAGTGTTTGAGCTACAGCTGCTCTGAAAATTGAGCTGACACCGATACTATGATAGAAGTGATAGCAAAAGGCTCTCATGCAAATTGTTGAAATTAGCTTCCACTCAATGGGTTTTGAAATGCAATACATGACTCTGATCAGGACACCTGGTTTTGACTAACATTCTTTTTTTTTTTTCTTGGATACAACGGGATGGTCATGAAATAATTTAATTGTTCAATGCAACATGCCTTATAAAAGGTCACTGAAATGCCAGAGGATTTGAAACACCACAGGACTGTTGGACTCTGGCTAATAACATTCTCTAACATGTCATTGAAGGTTATCTGATAGTGGTTTTATTTTACTTAGATGATTCTCACAATCATTTGCAAGCATTCCATATGTCCTATGTTCAGAGGACATTTCATTGCATAATACACCCCTACTTTTTATCGATACACTTAATTTATCAAGCCTTCAGACAAGGGCAGAAGGCAGAGGCTGTGAATAACGAGGTGTTGAACATCTAGCTGGAATATTTGGATTCAGCTAGCTGCTGCGCTGAAGGACCCCCCGTGTAGTCAGTCTGAGAGGCATGGGATGTCAGAACCTTGACATGAGGTCTCCAATGAACACGCAGGCTAACATACCACCAGTATGTTTGAAACAATGTTATTCAAAAATAGACATGGGTGTTTTTAAGGAAAATAGAATATTTTTCCTCTGAAACATTCATTCAATGAAACTACCCATTTCAATAAATTGTGTTCTGCTGGAAAACAATTGTCCAAGCTGACATACCACCTCTCCACTCTAGGGAGTGCTTATCAATACTTGCAACAAATGAGAAGCTTGACATGCAGAGAAAGAAATCTTGCCATATCTCTGGTGTAAAGAAAAGTATTTCATAGGAACACCCATATACACTGCTGTCTCTGTTCCTCTGTAGAAGTCTTCTGCATGGAAGCCTGCCTAGCCACACACTACGCGTCTCCAACAGAAAGTGCCCAGTACCTCCAACGACTCTGCAACACAATGAACTCGAACTGGCATTCGTTCCCCTCTGCCCTGAACAGCCTTGAACCAAGTCGAGGGATCCCCAGCAGGCACCTTCCTTGCTTCTGAGCTCAGACACGACACTAACCGTTCTGCTTCTGCCTCTGGCATTTGGTGTTCAGTGTGGTTTAGGCTGCTTTTTATATGACTTGAGGTAATTTTAAATGATGCCTTTGTTGAAAATATTCTCTTGACATTTGTATTTACTGGCTTCAGTATGTATACAAAGGGATACCACTAAAGTACACACAGGCATCTGAAATCTTACCCCCTTAATGCACTGCCTATAGATTCTGCCATTCTGTCTGTATCTTTCCCAGCCTCTTGGGGGATTATTGCTAGAATTGACTACCACTATTTGTTTGAACTCTATAAATTAATTAAAAAATCAATAGGTGTTTGTAAATGCCAGCTAATCACAAGTAGCTTTGTACAAATTAGAGCCAGGATATAAGAAGAAAGTAAATGGACAATGCCTGTGAGGGTGAAAAAGTCAACACTCAAAGTTCATCTGCTACCTGAATGATTCCAGATACATTCAGCCTGTTCCTATGGTTTTGTTATTCATGAGAGATGGATGAAGAGAGCAAAGCAAACACAGCCCATGCTGTATAGGCAATGAATATGAAGAGCCACTAAGCAATGAGAGTAGGAACTCTACCAGAGAGAACTAGAATGCCAGAAAATTCATCATCTAGATTTCAAAATAAAAGTTAAAAAATTATTAAAAAGCCCATTCTGAATTCATATCTGGGTAGGAATTATCTGTCAGCTCCAGATTCATTGCTTTTCTACCTCAGGGAACACTTTTCTGGTTTACCTATGGTAACTATGGTTTAGCTATGTTAGCCAAAAGCATTGATGAGGCATAATTCACAGCTACCACACTGCAGAGCTATTAGAAGGGAGGTTTATTACCCCAAAAGGTACATGGGTATCTGTGATGCATGGAAACATTTATTTTTCTATATACAAAGCAGTTCTTTGTGAAGGAATATTCCCTAGTGTTATCATCTTCAAAGAATGATAACCAAACAGAAAATGGAAGAGTATCACATCATCAGCTGGTAATCATCAGCTTTGCTTCACCTAATGCAATGTGATCCCACAGAGCTGTCAGTACCTTTGCTGCCAAATGTCAATCCCTTGTAAGACAGGTTAAGTTGTATGGAGACAAACCAACAGAGCTCAGTGTGAAGAAGCAACCTGGGATCTATGCATCATGTGGACTTATCTTCACACAGGAGGGATCGACAGGGCTCCTGGAATATCAGATCAACTGGGAAATGAGGGGTCATCCTAAGGAAGCCTAAACTCTTTGTGCTTAAGCCTGCTTGGCTGCTCTCCTCCTCAGCCTGTTTTGCTACCTAGCAATGATACCGCCTGTACTTCAGTGCAGTTACAAGTAGTGGGGACTTGCTGGCTAAAAATACCAATGCATATTTATTCAGGGTGCTGATGGACCAGGAGGAATAAAGCAAAGTGAGTCTGTATAGACATCCTCTACATCTGAAAAAATACTTTCTGCTTTGAGTTTTGTGAGGTGTCTGTTTGGCAAACACATTTTTTTCCCCAGATTAATTCCCAGATGAAAATGTGCTAATTCTTGTTTTTCCATTTCCCCAAGCAAAAGTTGTACCTTTTTATTATTTTTTTTTTCTGGTTGATGTAGACGTATCTAAAAATCCTTCATAAAGTTTTTTGTGGTTTTTGCTTTCTGGTGTTTCCATAATGGTAAAATGCTGTCTGAGCTGCTCTGGGAGCTCTTATACAAGACTGACATGAAACTTCAGGTCACCTGTGTCCTGGTTTAAGGCCATCCTTCCAGCTTCTTGTGAAAATTAACCTTATCCCAGATGAACCCAGGACAACCTGCTTTAGCTGTGAAAAGCTGTTGAAAAAGCAATTTCCAGCATCTACAGAAAACCCCGTGAGCACACCGAGAAAACTTGCTGTTTTGGGTAGATTGCCGTTGTCACGTACTCCTTTTTCTCACAGTAGCCATCCTTTCAGTGTGTTTGTTCTCATTTCAAATTAGCAGTTGAGCCTTTCATCTAAAAGACGAGGGACATTACCAAGGTATTAGTAGTTAAGCTGCTTTGTTAATTACAGCCAGGCTCTGCTTTTTCCTGCCTGTCAGTTCAGCAGCAACAGTGGTGCCAAATGACTCTCTACTCGCTCTGCGTCAGCAGCTTGCATTCACACAAATATTTCTGCTGTCTGAGATTTCCAGGTGTTCTTCCAACTACTGGACAAGCAGAAGACCTGCCAAGGTCACCAGTACAGGGCCACACAAGGCCACA
Source organism: Syrrhaptes paradoxus (assembly GCA_013400615.1). Taxonomy (NCBI): domain Eukaryota; kingdom Metazoa; phylum Chordata; class Aves; order Pterocliformes; family Pteroclidae; genus Syrrhaptes; species Syrrhaptes paradoxus. The sequence goes on from VZTO01006674.1 coordinate 41,503, forward strand.
CAACAGAGCAGCCTCTCCAAGCTCAGCTCACCATCCATTCAATTGGAAACCATTGCAAAGTTGTCATCATTCATGTCACCCATCTCATGCCTTCCCCAGATCTACACACTTCCCTGGATATAAATGGACTCTAGCCTTACACCATTCTCAAGATTTGTGTACATCCTGAATTTATAAAGGGGCATGAATATATTTCCTGTGCTGTTCTCTATTTTTTCCTCATAATATCCAGATTTCTATTCATTTTGACTGTGGTCTGGCATTAAGTTGATATTTCCACAAAACTACTCATTATAACCCTAACACTGTTTCTCATGCTTGCAGACAGCCTCAAGTTGTGCCAGGGGAGGTTTAGGCTAGATATTAGGAAAAATCTCTTCACTGAAAGAGGCATTGCAACAGTCTGCCCAGGGAAGTGGTGGAGTCACCATCCCTGTAGATGTGGTGCTTAGGGACACGGGTTAGTGGGTTAGGTGGTGTTGGGTTGACTTGATATCAGTTGGACTTGATAATCCTGGAGGTCTTTTCCAGCCTTACTGATTCCACAATTCTACGATTCTATGACAACCAGGACTTAATTTAGCTATATGCAAAATTAAGTATTTTTTCATTTTCATCACATTGCATTTACCTACATTGAATTTCAACATCCATTTTCTTGGCCTATCACTCTTCTATTGATAAAGTCCTTCTGCAGTTTTTCTCAATCAAGCTGCATCCTTACTATCCTGAATAATCTAAGTATCCTCAGCAGATTTCACTAGGACTGAATTGCTTATTTGTAGCTAATGCTGGCTGCAGGTCACCTCTAGACACTCTGGGAACCAAGGACACCCCTGGGTTATGATCCAGCAGCCCTGAAGACACTTGTGGCTGCTCCATCTGTCCTGAAAGTTTGTTCAGATGAAGAATCTGCCAAAACTTAGGACAGCACATTCACTAGACTATCCATATTTAAGAGGATGGAAATTTTGCATGGTATTGCCATCTCCAGTATGTGTAAGATTTATTTAAGTCAAGATATAGCCTTCATCTCTGTAATGAGCATTCGGGGTTACTGCTTTTACAAACTGCAACTATTTCTTGTACAAGTTTCAATGCAATTGTCTGCAGACCACATCGGGCCTTTCAAAAGAGATTCACTGAGTGATTTCAATATTGTTATGTACAACTGTGTTTCCTCATTTGTGTTTATACTTTTAAAGAAAGCTCACACACACAAATAAAAAAAAAATGAACAAACTCTAATCTTTCAGGGCCAAAAGATAGCTAAGGAAAAAAACAAAGCCAATGTATTTTTCCCTTCTGTAATTCTGTTTGTGAATAGAATGTAAATCAAGTTAGCTGGATAATTTGCTAAAACCCATGGATGCAATAATGCTTATGTTGTTCTAACAGAGAAAGAAAGTAGAAAATGTTACAGGGAGAGACAATATGCAATTATGTATGAATACTAACACCCTAAGGGACAAATTACCAACAATGACAGTAAAATATTGCAGATTTCTTTTTGTGCTACAGTATAATTGACTTATACTCTGACGAGAAGAAACAGCTTAGCTTTAGAGAAAAATTTAAAAATACAAGTCATGTATTTGCTGGAAAGTATATAGTCACTTTGTTTTTCCTCTTTGCTTTACCTGTGATATTGATTACTTTCTTTTAGTTTTAACTTATATATGTAACTTGATTTGAGAAGACTTTTATCTTTGCAAGAAATCATTAATCATTCTTAATGGTATTAATTATGTGACTTCAATTATTTAATCAAACTTAGTCAATACATTCAATGCAAACACTTTTAAAATTGCATGTGGGAAAACTCTTTGTTGTTCAAGTGAAGGAGAAATAAATCTTTCTCTAATGACTCACATGAGCTGAGCCTCAAGGGGCTGTTCCCGTCCATCAATGTTACACCTTCTAGAATCTGCTGCGTGGCACAGGAGAGCAGTAGCCGATGTAACCTGATAAGCAGCAGTCTGCAAACACCAATCTTGGGGCAGAATCAGGACCTGAATTTGAATTTTATTGTTAACCTCAAGGAAGATTAAAGAAACACAGGCAAGGTTGGTGGCTCAGCATCCAGGGTTCTTTTTTGAGCCATATTTGCAAGATCCACCTGATTGGTTTTCAGATTCCCTGCTATCCGCTGACATAAATGCTCCGAGTATTTTGTTTTTGTAGGATGGTTAAGGAGTTGAGACAGATGTTTGCAAACTAATTTATATTTTACATATACAGATGGGATGTTTTTATAGATGAAGGGTACCTGTATGTGACTATGAGTAAGGCCCCCGAAGAGTACTTAAGAAAATATGAAACACTGGCAAAGAGAGAGCAGTTTTGCATGTGAATCAGTTTTCACAGAATCATAGAATATCTTGAGTTTGCAGTGACCCATAAGGAACAGCAAGTCCCTGCTCCTCACAGGACTACCTACAACTAAATCATATTAAGAGCATCGTCCAGATGCTCCTTGAACTCTGCCTTCTCTTCTGCAAGCTGAACAAACCAAGTGACCTTGGCTGCTCCTTGTAAGCCTTGCCCTCAAGACCCACTATCTTGGTCACCGAACACTCTAATAGTCTGATGTGTTTTTTATATGTGCCCAAAACTGCACACAGTGCTCAAGGTGGGGTCACAGCAGTGCGGCGTAGAGTGGAACAATCACCTCCCTCGACCAGCCAGCTACGCTGTGCTTGATGCACCCCAGGACACGCTTGGCCCTTTTGCCTGCCTGGGCACTCTGTTGACTCATATTCAATTTACCATCAACACAAACCCCCAAATCACTTTCCGCAGGGCTGCTCTCCAGTTTCTTGTCCCTCAGTTTGTACATATAACCAGGATTACTCCATTCCATGTATTTGGACGGCATCTGGAAAATTTCACATGGTTGGTGATTGCCCTGATCTCTAGTCTATCCAGATCTGTCTGTAAGGTCTCTCTCCCCTTGAGGGAGTCCACAGATTCTCCTAGTTTAGTATCATCGGGAAACTTACTTCATGTACATTTGATTCCTGCATCCAGATCATTTATAAAAACATTAAAGAGCACCGACCCTAAAACTGAGCGCTGGGGAACCCCCCTGGTGACCAGCCGCCAGCCTGAAGTAACCGCATTTACTATAGCGCTTTGAGCCTGACCCAACAGCTAACTGTCCACCTACTGTATTATGGATTTCTCTAACTTTATGCTGGACATTTTGTCCAGGAGGATACAGTAGCAAAAGCTTTTTTAAAATTTAAAAAAAAAATGCATGTACTGGCTTGAAAGAATCAAGCAACGTTGGAGAATGACAGCTGTGCTCTTGGAGAGCAGAACAGCAGATTCACACCAGGGCAGAGCCAGGTTTGCCTTTTCTGTCTCACTGATATTTTCAAGGACATTATCTTTCTAAACGATTGAAGAAGAAAGGCAAACAGACTTTACACCATTAAAGACAATTAAGTTCAAATTAACTAGAAAGGTTTTGAACTGCAAAATTGGGAACTGCCTTATATATCAAAAGGAAAACAGAAATTAGCAGAACTTGGTCTAACCTAGGGAGGTACAAACCACTCCATGTACGCTATGCTGCATAACCCGGCACATTACCTTAGAGGAGTCCTTACATTAATTCTGTTTCCTGGCTCAGCACCTGTCACTATGGCAGAGAAAAATGACAGTTTGCACAAAATATCCCTCCGAATCCCATTCTGTCAGCAAAATTTGTAGAAAGATATTGATGGCAACTCATACACCATCTGGAGGTAAGTCATACTACTCAGTTCAGGCATTGTAAAACTATTCAAACTGGAATACACACAATCTGGGAGAAAATGATGGATAAGCAAAGAGATCTCTTAATACTCTTTGGCAGTGAGGTGTAACAATATGATTTAACAGTCTCACCACCTTTTAAAAATATGATTTGACAGCCTAACCATTTTATTTTTAAAAATACTAGTAAACTAATACAGACTTACATCTTCTCAGGCTGGCTACAGCAGCATCAGTGAGAAAACTAGAGAGTGCAGGGATTGATCTGTGTACAGGAAAGAGACTGAAAAATGAGATTGGGATAGTGGAAAATGTGAGGCAGCAATATGTTTCGTGTTCCTCTTTGAGGAGTAGAAGGGAAGGGGTGTCACTGAACAAATACAATGTCTGATCACATGGAGAAGACATATTTTGCTCTAAAAAGACAGAGACGCTGTAGACACAGTCCCTAGGGACGAATTATTGTGGAAAGTACCGAACCTCACGATACAACAAATGCCAAGTCTTGTATCAAAAGCCATGCAAATTGGGCAGCATAACAGAGGAGACCGAGGATCAAAGCTACTCTTCCACGTCCATAAGCACTGACCTTTCACTTGTTCAGGGGACAGTGAACTTCATTTTGTTACATCTCGCACAGATAACAGCTCATTCTGAATGGCCCATATTTCCTTTTTTCCCTATACAGTCTGCTAATGAGTTGTTGGTACTTCCCAGTCTACTGCAACTGTGAAATATTTATAGATAGTATATCTTCAGATGGAGTTAAAAATAAAGTACATGAAGGCAATGTCCAAATGTATGTGACACCTGAACTGACATGGGATCTGTTCTACTTGACCTAAACCATCAATCATATCTGATCCTGGACCTCAGAGTATTATCCTTAGTAGGTCCTTGGGGGTTGCTCTACTGGCTTCCACAGCAAGAGCAATTGGAAAAGCTTTTCAGATTTCAGGATGTCTGTCAGTTGTAGAGTATCCCATGCTGCAAATACTTCTGTTAGTACCCAAATGCTTCTGCTAGTACCTTGCACAAACACAAGGTACTTTGTCCTGCTTCCAGTTATGCCATTAACTCTACTGTGTAATGTACACCCAGTATGGCTGGAGAGTAATGAAGATTTGAAATTACACTGGCCATTTGGCTGCACATGTGAATCTATGTGTGGGGTATGAACACTGAGTCAGCTTACCCACTCTCTGAAGAACGTTAGAGTTTGGTCAAATTGGAATTCTTTATTCTCTTTCTTCCACAACTAACTAGACTTCTAATGGGTTTAGGAGGCTAGAAGAGCTTTTACAGAGACAAGCTTAGTAAATTTATAGCTGCTCTTGCCTACGAAAACACTAAGCATCTTCTCACTTGGTTTGCCTATCTAGTTTTAGTCAACATGCTCTCCAGCTCAGGCATGGAGAAAAATATAGATTTTAGCCTGATAGCAACAGATACAGCATCTGAGAGCAGATTAGAGTCAAGGAGAAAGTGATACAGGTGACTTCTTCAGAATGTAAGTGGTTCTCCTGTTAACACTAAAGCCCTTATCAGATTCAGATGCTTTGTATCTGCCTTTGACCTTAAGCCCCAATGAGATAAGATTTGATGACTGTCTCCACAGCTAAGCAAGATGTTTACCTGTTATATTATATGTGCACTGCATATGCATTCTCTTGAGTTCAAAATGATCATACAAACGCTAATAATCAAAGTCTCACAACTTCTGAGATGAGCAAGTGTTATTCTCTTCATTTTGCAGATAGGAAAGGAAAGGCTTTGAAAGGTTACGTGATTTTTTTTCTAGGGGTCACTTAGGTTGTGAGATACAAAGGGCTCCCCAGTATCAAGGCTGTTCACAAGGACTCCTGTATTTCAGTCTTAAGGTCTGGGACAAACTCTGATCAAGAGTTGAACTGAACTTTTAATATGCTGAGCTGTAAATTAGAAGATTAATGCTGACTTAGTTATATCCAACATGTTTAGTATCATTTCCCAGTCTAACGCTGATGATAAGTGTCTGAAACTTCTGTTTTTCCATCCTCTTACTTTTGGGTGTCATTAAAATCCCCTTACCACCTGGTTAAACTGGCAAATATCAGCTTAAGCACCTGTGTTCCTGATACATCTATTAATATCACAGCATGCAGCACACACCAGATGCATTACTTTGAGAGGCTTGGGATAAGGATTCAATCTAAAATGATGCTGGTCTCATTAAGAACCATGTTTTCCTCTTTCTCACTGTGTTCCTCTAATCTTCTTACAAGGCAAACAAGCCAGGTGTTTTCCAAGTACTTGTGAGAATACTGTACTTTGAATTCAGCTCCAGATTTTTATACACTGAATTTTGTACAATTATCATACTGTGTGTGTGATGCAGAACTTTAGAGGGCCAGATGAGAACAAAATACTTCCCTTTTACCTCCCTTCCCTTTCACAGACCCCAAAGTCTAACAAGGATTTTGTGAAGGTTAATAAGTAATTTCAAACACCCTCTGTGGCAAGCACTGTATCCATTTAGTAACTCTCAACTGCATCTTAAGAAATACTTTTCAATACATACAGCCTGTATTTTCACATAAAGACTATTTAATCTTAAGAAAAATATGCAAAGAATCCAAGGTGGGGAGGAGTTACGTGGAAAACAGAGCCTATGTGAATGACTTGTCACTCCAGAATGAAGTTAAAGGCTGTCCAAAAGTTGTGTGAATACTGTGCTAAGTCTCTCATTTTAGAAACATTGTTGGATAACATGAGCAGATTCCAGACTAATACAGCTGCATACCCCTCTATCACACAGTCGCCAATTCCTAGCGAATTCTGCAATATAGTGACAGTAATGGAAAGCAAAATGATCTCTAAATAATGGTTTAAGATGGTTACTTGATAAAGGGCACCGCAATAATTATGATCAATGGAGCATGGATTCAATATATATTGCCCATTTAGATGCAGCAGATTAGCTTAACAGCTTTCTTTAATGTTCTGAGTATTTTGTGTGTGTCTGTGAGTGTGTGTGGTTGTGCATGTGTGTATGAGAGGGACAGCACCGCACATTTTGGTGTATTCCTCATTACCTAATATTTATCAGTGCTACATGGGAAAGGAAAATGTAAAAGTTAGACTATCAGTTCCAAAGACAAAGCATAAAGAGTTGTGGTTTTGTTTTGTTTTGTTTGGTTTGGTTTTGTTTTGTTTTTCCTGTAGATAACCCTTTTATCCTTTTAGTGACAATATCTGCAGCAATAGAATTTATCTCTTTAAAAAATAACACACACACACACAAAGAAGCAGATAGAAAATATGTGCCATTGGACTGAGTGCCTCTTGGTTCCTCCGGACATACGGGAACACAATGAAGGCTTGAGGAGAAACAGAGGCAGTGACAGGTTCTGACTCACACAAGGAGGGTCTGGGGATGCTTTGCAGATTTCCAAGTTTCTGGTTTGCTTCCCAGGATGAAAACACAAGTTTTTGAAACAAAACTCTCTTCTAATTTTGAAAGCCCAGAAGAAGTGATTAAATAATCACACCTAGGACAGTTCCACTGCCTAAATATTTTACTCACTGAATTTCCATGGAGGGTCATCCGTCAGCTCCAGTGTTACATGGACCTGACAGTGGGGCTCTATCATGAGATTGTGTAATATGCTTTGGTCAAACAAGTGCTCTTATTTACGTAAATCTAGTGCATGAGCCCTTTCCACCCCTCACTGGCCATGTTAATGGAGTATGAATGCCTCTTGGGTTCTAAAAAGATGCAGACCATTGTCATTCCTAATTTTGCCTGAGAAACTGAGGCATAAATGGGATTAAATTTTTGCAGAGACATGCAGGCACTGGTTGAGCTTGGAACAGATGGCCAAGTTCCCACTTTCAGCCTCGTGCTTAACCACTGGCATCTGCTGCCTCTTATTATGCAACGAAATAGCCAGCAGTTGAGGTCTTGTTTCAAACTGAGGGAGGACATACTTTTTGTGTCATAACTTTGACAAATCTAAGACTATATTTTGACAGGGCACAGAAGTGCAATGGCAATTGCCACAGACGGTATTAGACTTCAGCAACTGAAGAAGCAAGGCTATTTTTAAGTTGTAGTGTGAATGCAAAATCTAACTACGAAGGCTCCTTTATGTATATATATATTAAAAAAAAAAACCAACAAAAACCAAAACCCAAAAACCCCACACTAAGATTTTAGATATTTTGGTTTTGTTTTCTCTGTGCAGTTTTTTGCTTGTTTAGGCTATATTAAAAAATTCTGCATCAAACTTTGGTTCCCTAAGATGTTACGCTTGGTGAGAATTTTGACAAGGTGTGTTTTTTCCATACACTGTAATGTATACAAAGGAAAGCCCTGCCAGCTGTCACCCAGCAAGCCAGCCTCTCTGCTGGAATGCACTGCAGTACTGTGCACCACCACTGAAACCATCCGCCCCATCCTCTGCTCCAGGTACACATTCTGCAGGGGTGATACCATGCACCGAGTCCTGTCCTGAATGTGATGTGATTCTTCATGTAGATCTGTTCGAGGATCACGACAGAGGGCCAACACAAAGATTTCATTTCAAAGCTACCATGGGATAGGATTCGGATGAAACCTGCTACTATATTTAGGGAATGGAAGGCACAAGACTCTTATGGCATTCACTCCAAAATAATGGGCAAAGTAAATGAATATTAAATGCAACTCTTTAACTGTAGCTGGTTCTGCTTCATGAAAAATGATGGCGATTGGTGAAATGATAGTAATGTGCGATATACAAATATTTTTTGGTGAAATATATAATCAGTTAATTGGTTTATTAAATTATAAAACCTTTGTTTGCTTGAAAGAGCAATAAAACTAACTGACTAAATGAATATTCGCCCCTTTGAAGACTTCTTACATTAATTATGTTTATGCATCACTTGCAGCAGTAATGTTAGACAAAGGAAGCTTTATCTTTATATGCCATAGCTACATTGTATTGTGGTACAAATGATGGCACCGACTTTGTGTCTACATAATTACTGAAATCTTATCCCTTTTGTGTTTGCACATCATTTTCAGTTTTTTGGAATAGTTAAACTCCATTTTACTTTTTAATAACATTTTAGAAATCATTCTGATTCAGGTAAACAGAATTTGATTGCTTTGATGGATTGAAAATGGTTAGCTCAGCCAGAGCTTATTTGATTTGTTTCTTCAGGGATTACAAAGAATAGGATTTTATCTATGAACTGACAAAAGAGGCAATCTCTGCATTTTTGCCTATGAAATAGCAGATCCACTAAGCCATTGCTCCTTCACATAGTGAATGTATTAGTCACGGGGTTGCTTTTTATTAATTTTCAAAGTTTTCATTCCACATTGCACGGGGTGTCAAGCTCCTTTGTTCTTAAAAAAATTAATCTGGAAAAATAATACTGTCATACGGAGTTTGGGGAGATTCAGTAGCCCATTGGATTTAAAGCAGATTTAAAAAACAAACAAACTCTTTCTCACCAGCAACGGACATCTTAGACAAATGCTCTTCAACTAATGCAATGGATTTTAAAGCCTGAAGTACCTGAATGCCAATTACCTGCCACAGTTCAGGCTGAGAGTTCTCCCGTGGGTTTCCTGAGAGCTCAGTCCCTGACCCAGTCAGATTACGTGGTTTTCCTGGTACCAGTCTTCATTTTATCCTGTGTGACATGACATTTGAAAAGCAGAGAGCATCAAGAAAATGTCAATATATGGTATAGAGATGATACAAGACACCCTGAATAATGTGTTTGCAATTGTTCTTACACTGGCCAGCGCATTCACTGAGTCCTCTTCAGAGATGCTGCCGACTGCCTAGGGGCTTGTGCCCACTGGGTTTGCTTCACGGGTGAATAAATTGTACCATGATGATACTCAGAAAAGCACTGGACAATTTTTCAGAGAATTTGTAATTCACAAGCTCCATATTTGTCTCCTGCTGTCTTGGGGGAAAAGAACCAGAAATGTAAAGTAAGTTGGTCCTTACTCTGAGGGTCTGCAGCCAGGTATTAAATGATGCACTCTAGACACATTTCTGTCTAATAACTAATAAATTTTTGGAAATTTTTTTCCCTTTATTTCTGTTTGGGGCAGTGAATAAGGAGAAGTTTAGTCATTTAATGTGCAAAATGTTTAAATGCACATTCAATTTTAAATAAGAACTACACACTTGCTTAAAACAAAAGTTTTTGCAGGCTGGGCCCTTGTGTCCTGACCATTTCCAGATTTCATCCCCATGCTCTGACTATTGGAACACAGCAGGATTTCCTCAAACTCAATTAAATTTGACATCATCCAGTCTACTCTCAAAAAAAGACCCTTAACAGGAATAACGGGATGTTATTTCTCAGAATTTCCATTTATGGCCAGGCATGACGGGAAATGTACAGTGTGTTACTTCTGCATCATCCTCACATGTTAAGTGTGAGGTTTTAGATTTGCTCTGTGAAATTTAACAGGCAGTTTTCAAGTGCCTCAGATTAGAAGACCACCTAGTGGCAACTAGCGCTCATCTATTTTCTCCTTTGACTTGCACCATCTGGAGATTTGGCCCAGCATCAGGTTTTTTCTCTTCCCTTTCATATACAGATATAGAAAAAGGTACTGATTGTGGTAACTCAGGTTCTGGAAGACAGCTTTGAGGAAGATGCACACAAACTTCTCCAGGAAAGGTCAGCTGTAGCAGGATTTAGCCACTGCACCCACAGCTCTGACCTTAACAGCTTATTGCATCCTAATGCAACCAGAGATGGCACAGGGTGGTGTGTGGTTCAGAAATGAACACAGGGAGTCCTGGCTCACTCAGAGTTTTCGTTCTGCTGCCTCTGTTTTATTTCAGTTAAACATGAATGCTCCCTTTCCAAGGTTAAACATATTTTTTTTTTAATTAGAATACTCATTCTCTTGGTTACAGAAGAGAGAAATGTTTCATATGCCTCATTTTTATAATTAGGTGGCTTCTTATGCTGATTTATGACTTATTTTAGCTTTAACTGGTCTGTGTTTCTGACGGCTAAAATGATAATCCATACTCCCATGTAAGCTTCAAAGCAATGCTGATAATCCGCTGTGCCTGATCTCAAGACCTGGCAGCAGAAAACTGGAGGAGAAAACAATGCGCTGAGTAACACCACTGAAAACCTCCCCAGATCACTGGGGCAGCACTCAGGCCCCTAACAGCATCTCTGACATTGAACTCAAAACTGTTGATGAGACTTTCTCTTCCCCACTGTTACCAGGATTCGGTGGAGGCTGCTGCTTTTGTAAGGAGGAGTAAACCCTTATCGTCCTGTTCGACTGCACGTCTCCTGCACGACTCCATCCACATGGAGTGAAAGGTTCACCCCGAAAGAGTTAAAGCCTATCACTTTTTCAAAAGCAACAAGCTTGTTCATGCACTTAACTCTGTTTTACAAGGCCAGGTGAGCTCATTCATGAACATCAGTCAGTTCATTGCCAGCACTCTGAACTCCCTCTGCTTCACCCTGAGATTGGAGTTGCATAGGACTTGTGCTTAATCCTGTATTTAATTAAGTGAAGGTCATGATGAGGGTCAACTAGACCAGTGAACTTAATCCCAGACCCATAGGTTATACAACAGCTGCATTGGGAGGTATAATTGTAGATAGGAATCAAGAGAAGAAAAGACAATATAATTGAACAAGTTATATGATAAAGGAGGAGGGGAAAAGCAGGATTTTTTTAAAATTTTTTTTTTTTTTTGGACTGTGTAGCACTGGATGCATTTTACATGAACAGCCACTAGATAGCAGAACAGGCATGAAGCTCTGATATTTTCCTGGGCCAAATGCAAGACAAACAATGCCTCAGTCCCAGCAAATCCAGTGTGTGTAACTCTGTTCAGCTGGTACCACTGTTTCACGGAAGACAGATTTTTAAGATGCTATTCTATATGTTGCTTCCTCCTGATCTGATCTTAATCCGAGTATTTTTCTCCCAGAATGCTGAAAGAGCAGCTGATTTCCTCAACAAGCGATCCACTCTGACTTTTGTTCCAGGGAAGCCTTTCTAAATGAGTGAGCTCAGGTCAGGGGAGCACCAGGCTCTGAAAGTCAGCCCTGCCTGCCTGATGCCCGAGCAGAGTCCCCACGAACTGCTCACAGCAGGCTCAAACAGTGACAGAACATTTTCAGGGCACACCTCTCAGACACTGAACTAAGAAAACTCTTTTCTGACTTTCTCTTCCTACACCCGACTGCAGTTGGTGCCCCTTAGAGGCAATCTGTGCCTTTCGGGGACTGGCACAAGGACCCCCTGCAGCACAGCATCCCGTTGTGTGCTCTGGATTCTGTTACCCAGTCCTGACCAGTCAGTGCCCAGATACTGGCCTGAGCAGGTCTCTGCTGTTGGGCTGGCTCTAGGTGATTCCCGAGCAAGCCACCAAGAGTCACACTTTAAGGTGACTCTTCTTCAGAGGAATGAGGGTAGTTCACCACACTTGAGCTTCATGTGGTTCTTTTATTGCTGGCCCAGAGAGCTGTTCTCGAAGCAACCCTTCCTTGTACCTCGGACAGTCCAGGATCCTGCCACAAGCAGCTTCTATAGCTCAAATTAAATACTGATTAATCAAAAACTGACAGTAAAAACACTTTCCCTGATACTCTAGGGTTATGCTCCAGTTTAATTAGACAATGATAATGTTTTCAAAAGGCTAGTTTGACTGTCCATAGGATATGTTCTCAACCAAACACTAAAAAGTAATGGTCCTGTATTCAAGCTTAGAGAGAAAGCTTCATCAAATTGTTGGCCAAGGAAAATTTCAAGTGGGTTCCAACCTAGCTGCATCACTGATGAAGCAATAAAAAGCTGCAGTAGCACTTCATGGGTACAGATATCTCACAATCTTTCTGTGAAAATTTCATTCATGACCTTGCTGAGTTTGAAGTTATGTAGCCATACATAAGACCTAAATTACAAAACTCTCCTTTACAGAGCAAAATTTTTTGAGCACTGATTGATGGACTGATCTAATCCCCAGGACAAGGGCTGAGACCTTCAGGAGAGGGCTGGAGCACTTCTGTAATTCAGAGGAGAAAAAAGGGGCTCAGGGCATTTACAGCACTCTGTACATTGCACTGCGCTGTGGCAGCCTCGTGTGATGACTCAAACCCTCATCCCTAATTCCTATGCAGTGAGACCTGCTTAGGAAAAGTGTAGAAATTAATTATGTAAAAACATTCCAAGATACCAATAGTAATTGATCCTCATTACAGATTCAATTTGTCTGCAATTGTTCTAACTAAATAACAGAGCTGCTTTTCAGTTATAGCAGCTGAGGGAAGGAGGGTGGAGACTTAAACAAGGATACACTTTCTAACTCATTGCCTCCAGGGGAAAACAAGATTTTTCCAGAGAAAAAAAAAAAGTTTTAAAGTAATTAGCTCCTGGGCTGAGATATTTTCATCTTGCTGTGAATTTTCATGACAGTGCTGTTAGACTGCTGAAAATATTATTTCCTAGTTTACTTTGTAGAATTTTAACTATGATGTGCAAATAATATTGCAGGAGTACTAATTATGCATCTGTAGCTATACATACACATACATATACACACCCAGAAATTTTATCTTGTCTCTTGCAAGAACTGAACCTCTTGTGTATACTGAAAGAATGATGTACATTGCCCATTTTTTTACCATTTTATCTGTTTAAAAATGAAAAGAAAAAAAATAAAGAAGATATCCTTGTTTCAAGTATGCTTGTTCAGTGAGTAAGGGACCTAGCAGATCTCAGAGCATTAGCCTTCAATCTCATTGTTTGACTCTGGACTAGGCTGATTTCCTGTCTCAACCTTAGCCTCCTTGTGCGCAAATTGGGGATAATGATGCTGAACACATTTGCAAAATGCCTGAAAGGGGAGCCAGAATAAGACCAAATGCTCTTATTTGATATGGATCATGTAATCCTATCTAATAAGAAAAAATGTTGTGTTGGACTCTCCCAGGTACCCAGTACTGAGCTGCAGCCATTTCTCCAAGAAGTGCCTGTCACCAGCGTGACACCATTCTGACACACTCTGCCAAAAGCTCAGCTTGGTCTCTGCAGAGATCAGTGATAACACTCAGACATCTGCAGTCCTCAGCACCTGTCCCATTCTGCATACAGAGGAGGGGTGACTGTGTCCCAGTGGCCAGGGGGCTGCACGGGTGAAATGCAACCCCACTTTGCAAGTATTTCACATCAGGTTGAAATCTTTAAAAGAACACGAAAAGCAAATACAATAATTTTTTTTTTACAATAAGCCAATAAGCAGAGTCCAATTAAAGAAACAAATAGGTGGATCAGTCACAGCAAAGCTTTTCTCCTAGGTGACAGATTTCACGCTGTCCATATTCACCATCTCATATGAAGTATGAGCCTGCAGGTGACACCAAGCGTCTCCAGCCTAAATGACAGAACAGTAAGGAGGAAATAATACTGTCCTGCCTGTGTAATTAGAGAAGCTGACACGTGAATCATTGTTATAACGAGTTTAATTATAAACATGATTAAATAGGCAATTAGTGCATATTCTGCCCCGGATAAACAAAATTAAATTCCTGCAATATTAACATCTTCCACAAGGTTTATTATTAGATTACTGTAAGTCATGTGGTGCAGGAACATTTTCATGTCCTGTATTTGTTGTGCACAAGCGCTGTTTTTTATTTCCACTTAACCAGATGTAAAGCACAAAATTTGTTGCTCCTCTAAACAGCTAGGATGCCTGGAAAAGCAGTATTTCACACATTTTTAAAAATGCATCTTATAAAATAAGCCACAGTCCGTGCAGGTTTTCCAAGTTTACCTAATGACAACTCACCACAGCTATGACTGGCGATGGATGGAAATACAAGGATCCAAGTGTCCGCGAGTCCTAGGCAGGACTTTGTGCGCTCCGTTGCCTGCCAAAGCCGCTGGTATGCTCCTAGAGGATCAAAACAAGAGCAGGGCAGGGTCAAAGCTCTGGGAAAAAATGCTTTGGATCTGGGGACAGAGCAACTCAATTACAAGTAAAATGCACAGGATTTTCTATTGAAAAATCAAAAGGCTTTCTAGAGGGTGTATTTTCTTCCCTGGCATGTGTCTCTCCAGTGACAGTCTATGAAGAACGGTAGTAATGCTTTCAACTTATAGGCAGTCCATATAGCTCCAGAAAATTGAATAAATATTAAATTCACACAAACAGCCTTTTCTGCTTAGTGACTAGTAATTTGAGGGTGTTTTGTAAGGAGGAAGAGGAAATGCTGAATGTCCATTTCTCTGGAAATCAGGTTCCTGCAAGAAGCCTCCAGTTAGGAATGAAAAATCATGAACGAGTTTTAGGAAACTCTGTAACTCTGTTTTTTTAGGTGAAAAAACTGGCAACAATAAACTAGTTGAAACTGGTTAACAATTCCAAAAGGACTTAAGCTTTTGTTTGCAGCACAGTCCCTGTCCATTTTTACTTTGGCTCTCCTTGAGGATATAATTTATGTTTTCCCAAGTGTCTAAAGAATTTAAAATTCCATACGTTTTCCCATGCTTCCTAGCCAAGTGGGATGGGATTTCTCACCAGTCACTGATTTAAAGGTCTCCAATAAATGCATAAGGGGGTACACATATTCTTTATTTATCCGCTCCCAAGCCCACATCCTCCTTATGTGAAAAGTTTTTGGGGCAATGGATTAAAAAGAGGTAGCTGCTGCAGTAACACTTAGCTGCAGTATCACATCCAGTGTTGTTATTCCTGACTGTTGAGATAACCTAGATTCTCACTCTGTATCTCTTATGATTGCTCTGTGAATCCAGAAAGGATCCAAAATAAATTGATATACCAGCCATACACAGAAATCTGTCTCAGCAGAAATGGATTCAGCAAATTTTCTGCAATAATGAAGTCTACCTCATCGCCCCTGTACATTGTCCCTTGCATAGTCAGCTTCTGGAAAATAACCATCATTATATAAGGCAGACTGTTATGCTGTGCATTTAACATCTTCAGCAGTGATGGAATAAGCAAATAGCTGGGTCATGGAGTCCAGGGAAAAATCTCAATTTGGATAAGAAATCGCCACAAGTAATTTTAGCTCTACACTGCTACAGTCCCTTACTCTTTCATGAATGAGGCAATCTCCGTCTAACATAGCATGGCATTCACATCTCATAGGATACATAATGATGTTCGTACCGTAAGAAATTTTGCATCTCTATCTACAGCTGTTAGTGATGCTGCAGCGTGTAAATTCTCAGGTGGATGATACAGGCAAATTGCAGCTTCCCCTCATGTAGAAGTGAGGGCCAGATGCAACTTTGCTGATCTATGGACACTGTCAGTTGCTGGAGAGCTACATCGCAGCGAGTACCAGCACTGTGCAACTCCAGTGCGAGCTGAAGACTGGTGGAGGTGTTAGCACTGTGCCTAACGCTGACCTGATACACAGGGATGAGTTTCAGGATGAAATAGTAGCCTTGCTGGCCACTGCTGGCAAAGAGCATTTACTGATTGAATGGTCCTGCATTAGGCACGTACAAATTTATACCACTAACAGCTGCAAGATCAGGCACATATTATTTTGTGAAAAGAAGTAGGTGACACACTGAGGTATGCATCCCAGATGCAGCAGACAGACAAGCATAGCCCTAACACATGAGAAAACCTGCCTCCTCTACAAACCGCTTGTGCTTAGTGAGCCCTTTATCACATCGTCAAAATCAGCACCAGCTTGAGCTTTCTGATACCAACAGAACGTTAACTTGTCTCGGGTCAACATTACCTAGTAAAGAGCAGAGAGGAATTACAGAATTCCCCAAGACATACGCACACTGAAAAGCCAACTGAATCCCCAAATATGCTTTTCCTCAAAACTAACAGGTGTACTTTTCATTCTCTTATTTCTAATTGAACTTCTTGGCGTTCTAGTCAATGCTCTGTAGTATATCTCGGAAAACAATAAATCCTGGTAACATGAGACTCTGCTACAGTATTTCACTATTAAATCTTTGCTGAGATTTGGGAAGAGTGCAGCAAGGTTCGTGTGCTGAATTATGGGGTGTGCAGATGAATGATTTTTCCCTTCAGTTTTTCTGCCACAGAATCAGCACATAGTGAAAAATCTCTGATGAGTCAGATTCCTACTGTGTCTGCATTTGAATGCTCTAGGACACAACGTATTTCAAATACATTTTAATCTTTCTTTGAAAGTAAATGATTATTTGCAAGTAGAGAACATTGATGTTTTACTTTATAGGGCTAATCAATGTTTTATTTTCTTCAAAATGTAGTCTTGATGATAGTTTGTTTTCTCCTTAAAATATTTTAATAGAAGAATAATTTCAGTTCACTTCCCAAAGAAAACCTGAATATTTTATTGTAAAAAAGTTCTGTTTATAATTTAAAATTATTTTCCTAATTTCATACACAATTTTTGAAAAGCAAAAATATTCTCTGAAGCATGTTTTAATTTAAAAAATCCCCTCCATTTTCACTGGAAATGTTTGGTAAAAAAACCGCTTTTGAAAATTTAATTAAAATCTTTCTGTTTAACATTACTTGTCTGTTTTACACCCAAATACTTCTCTGTTTAATTACTATATCATTGTTACCATGACTTCCTGGAAACCAATCAGGATATTTCTGATATAATCAATAACTTAGTATCAGCAACTTCCTGAAATTGTCTGACAGGTTAATGAAGAACATTTGGAAAAATAAAAAACCCCAACTTGGGAAGTTTCAAAATGTCGTCTCCATTCTTAAAGACCTTCAGGTCTTAATCCCACAAAGGCATAATGGGACAGCAAAGAGTTATCCAAGACTGTGCATTAACAATGATTAAAAACTGTGAAATTGTATTTAATAGTTTATAGTCTAAATTTTAACTATAAGATCATGAACAATAATTCTTTTTGATTTTTTTTCCAATTTAACACCACTGTTCTTCAAGGACCGGAGAAGAATAATTCTAATGATTTTCCTCTCTATTTCTGAGAATATTGCTATGCTGCTTTAACAGAATGTCCTAAATGAATATAAGTCTTTCTGTCACAGACTTTAAACACTGCCCAAACTTTTTACCCCAAGCTGACCTACAATACCAACTGTAAGCTTTTATTCCTCTGAAAGGCTTTATGATGTCAAGAACGGCACTAGTAATAATACTTCGGGTTTATTTTACCCTAAGCATTTTTGGACATTGACAGAGTTCTTCAAGTCCAGCCACTAATACTGGAGCTTGATCATAAAATGGCTATTAAAATGCAACATTACTGGGAAAATAGCACGCGCTCTTTCCAAACCTGTGCCCCATACCTTAGGTTCACATATTCACTGACATTTGATGTAAAAATTAGGATATATATAAAAGCTTCCATTTTGCCTTTATTCTTGTAAGTTATGCAAAGAGTGCATGGCCCAGAAGACTATTTGCCAGCTGTAATATAAAGAAGGATACTACGGAAACTGAGAACTGGTTATGGCAGATACCCTGTCAATGGAATGATTTATAATCTGGAAATACAAGCAGTAAGAGAGGCCCACCAGCTAGACCTGTATCATCTGAAGCAATCAAATCCTGCAAATATAAAGCAATTTAGTATTACCATTTCCAAGGGCTCCCCACAATAAGGACTCTTGTATGCCAAAGTTTAATATTCAGAGCAGAAACCACAAACTCTAACAGCCGCTTCTGGTCAAGATAGCTAATAACAGTTCCCAGGCAATGGCACTGTTGTAATAGTATTGCACAAAGCAGCTGGGGATTTACTTGTATGTCAGCTTCTACATCTGAGAACTAGAAAACGATGGTGGGTCAGACATCCATTTGCTTTCTATATTGATATAATTTCATCAGAATTTATGATGTGGGAATTATTGCACTGGCAAGAAATGTAATCTAACCTTCATCTCGCACAATGTAGTACCAATATTACGTTTTTGAGAGAAATAATACTGACTTGTTGAATCAGATTACTCCAAGTGCATTCCTAATGGATTTCAATATTCCCTTGGATAAACCCATGCTATTTGCTTTGTATTTATTACATTTTTTAAAAAATATATACAGAAGATAAAACCTCTTCTGACACCATATATTCTTTCATTTTGCAAACTACAAACATGCATTTGTTCATTAATTTTTATGTCTATACTTTTCCCTGGTAACAGTGACTGCATTTACTCAACTACCTATATTTCTACTACATGCTTTAAAAGTATAAATAATTTTAAGGCTAAGTATCGACAACTACATGCTTTTCTCCTTCCTCTCCTGGATTAGACAGCTTGTCCTTGCATATCTGTGAAGATCACACGGTATAATTATTAGTGCTGGGATATTCCCAAATGTCAGGGTATGCCACTGGTAATAGGTGATATATTTGGGATATTCTTTATTATGACACTTATAATGTAACAGAATTCCAAGAAATTTTATCAAGAGATAAAATCTGGAGTAGTCCTGAGGCTGTTTTGTGTCATGAGTCAGGAATGGGGAAAAAAATAACGGTACCTAAGAACTATATAAAAAGAGAGGGAGGGATCTTGAGAGCTGATCCCATGAACAGCTCTGAGAAGACCTTAAAAACCCCATGAACTCCAGTCCTTGCCCTATAGTTGGATTATTGCCAGGAAGGGTAATTACTTTCAAACCCATCCGTATCACGAACATGCCCACTACTAACCCATCTTCTTCCGAACTCTCATTTGCTAATACAAAGGCAATTAAGGAGATTAATCTCTGCTGGTGTAGCATCCAGCTTGGTGAACATCATATGCTGGAGCTCTTGAGAGCCCTGAAGTACACTGAGCAAGTCAGACTACCTGGAAATGGATGTGCAAGAACAGAGCACACTACGTCTGTCAGCTCAGTTTAGCCCCATGCTCGTTCTTGAATGTGCCAAAAACAGGGATGCTCCAGTAAAGGGTGAAGCACTGGTTTGCAAACTGGAAATAAAGCTTCAAAGAAGTAAAGCAAGAAAACCATCTCCTTTTGGGGCTGAAGCTTTATCCTCAGCTGCTACTCTGTAATTCTTGTGCAGACAGTGAGGGAACAGTGAACAAACACTGCAGGTGAAGGGCAGCAAATGTTCTCTTAGCCAGGATGCTATCTCATAGAATTACCTGTCTCCTCCCTCACAGTACGTCACTTCCATTCCATCTTAATCAATAGCTACTGAGTGGAAATAGTTTCTCTCCTATGCCATTCAGAGCGCTCCCTAGTCTTCTGGCTCTTCAGCTAGCAGATTGTTTTATATTCCTGCTTCATTTTATTGTCCTTCCCTCCTGCTGTGGTGATCAGACAAGACAGAGTAGGTTAGTGTATCAATAGAAATGCAAACCACTGTGCATAGTACGTAAATATTGATATTAGGAATGGGGAGACTGAATTAATACCTCTACACACTATTAGTTACAGGGTACTCAGTCATGTCCAGGCAGTTCTACAAACAAGTATATGAAGAAACAAGACATACAGACAAACATCCTGTTCCTTACTGTTATTTATCCTTGAGCACAACTAGATTTCGAAGGCAAAAACGAGACAATCCACCCACACTTGCTGGTGCACAGTGCTGGAAAGTCCTTTTGAGTTGGACATCCCCCTCTTTGTAAAGAGTGTCATATTTTGTGTGGCCTATTCAAGCCAAAGTTGTTTTAGCATTGACACTGGGTTGTTTTTTATGTGCCATACAATGTAAAACATTGTAATGTGAGAGCATTCATTATAGCATTTGTAGAAAGTTCTCCTTTTGATTTCAGAAGACTGCAGCCCACCTTGTTTTAATCCAGTTCCACTGCATTCACTCAGCTGACAGTGCCAGGGCTGATTTGGTGATTCATGATCTCCACACTGTGGAACTTCATGAGATGTAACACTCATCAGAGTGCAGGACTGAAACAGAAATTGGATCTCAGAGATGCTTGCCTTGCTTGTTTTTTTGGAAAAAAAAAAATCAACAATCCCTCCAGCATCCTAACGTATTGCCGTTTTCCTGACAAATATAGCTATACAGGACACAGAGCTACACATCAAGTCCGTTACTTCTGGAACAATCCAACATAGCCATGGAGAACATATGTTCCTTATCCTTTTGCTGTACAGATTGTACTTGATAGCAAGTAGGTATGCGAAAGGCAAGAGTGAGTTAGTGTCACTTATTATTGAGATTGCTGACCTGCCCAGAAATGACTGCCGGTTTGCAATCGGTGTTTCGAAGAAACAACTTTTCACTGGAATGTTTAGGAAAGACATATACCATGATTTCTCACAGATAGACTCACGTAACATGACTGCTCTGTAGTCATTGCAGAACAACCACACTAAAGCCAGATCCGGCTCTGTACAGAATGACCCTTTTTCTTAACAAAAAAAAAAAAAAGAAAGCATAGAGGAGATACATGTGAGCACTATAGGCTGAGGGTTTCTATTGAACAGACATGTGACGCTAACAAATTAAATTACTGTATTCAGTTAGTGCTTTACCATTATTAGGTGGCAAAGGTATTATTATAGAGGCAGAAGCTGTGAGTGAGATGGAAGACGCTTGTTAGTACAGCATTCGCTGGACACTGGTGGCAGTGCTTCAGAATAAATATATGGTGTCTTCTGATACAGTCATCACTGTTTCACTCACCTATTCTTCCATTGTCCTTTGATGTTCATTGGAAAGCAGCATCATTTAATGATGCAGAAGCAACTGTAACACACTAAACTCTCCTATGTTTGGTTGGGTAATCTCCTGCTTGCTTCATCACACACAGTCATTTACACCTGAAATACATGTCTAATAACCATCACCATCCAGTACTAAGGAGTCTTGCTTAGATAAGGTTTTTCCAGGGAAGAAAAGCTCTGTGTTATGAAGTCCACTTGTCCAAATCATGGCTAGTATTAAATACTGCATTTGGAACAACGTTTCAGCCCAAAATGAAGGGAAAAAAAGGTAGATTTGAGCATGCAGTCACATGAGTGCATCTGTCTGGGTTTTACAGAGGCAAAGTTGAGGTATTACCTAAAAGCATTCATTTCAAAGCAGTGTAGTGAAGCCTGAAGGAGCACTATTTTAAAACAAATCAGTCAGCATTTTATTGGTGTCGGCCCAGCTTTGTACTAAACACTCAGATTAATGTTAAATCACAGCTCAGGAATTATTCATGAGATCTCATACAATGTAATTGCTGATTTTGGCATCAATAGTCTGTATCCTTTTATGTCCTAGATTAGCTTTCCTTCCTGAACTACTGTATGTCATGCCAGAGACAATGATTTTAATATGACATATTTAGGAAAGAGGGACCCACCTATTTTACATAAAACAACGTCTGAGGAATGTGCCCTTATTGCCAAGATGCCAGTCTGTGCTGACACATTCCTGTGAGAGGCAGAGCCTGCTGGGAGAGCAGAGAGCACAGTACTAAACGTCTCCTTTCAAACTGTTGACTGAATGGTTAGTTTTATTCCAAACCTTTATAAAAACTAATGAAATTACCCTTCACCTATCTTTGAGGATTAGCATTAATGCTCAGAACAAACTGCATGACTACTAATCTCTTAATGTCCCCTAAGATATGTACAAAATGAAATTTATAAATAATAAATGAAACCCAACTTTTTCTAGAAATA
>VZTO01006674.1:64062-86327 GCA_013400615.1 Syrrhaptes paradoxus
TCCCCCCTCTCATTCCTTCATGCTCCAAATACCTGTATCACACGGGTGAGTAATGAGAGGAGGAATCCCTGGAGACAAGAGCATTTCATGCTCAGGTGGCTACGTCCTGTAGCTGCCAGAAAAGGAACACTACCACACACGCCGTTTCGTCACATCCATATTTTTATGCAAACAGAAAACAAACTGAAAACCAGCCTTAAATTCTCTGAGTTGTTGAGAAGAAATTGTCAAAATTTATCCGCATTCATTGCAGGTACTAAAAGCAAAAGAGCTTCCCAAGTGTGGAACGCAAGTGTTGTTCTCTTAGTTGGAACGCAAAACCAGTATTTTTCTAAAAGACGACACTGGAGGGATTAGTCATTCTGATTTTACAGTGTCTTCAATCCACCCACTGCACTTCCACCCCTGCTTATAGACTCACACTTGCATACCTGAAGATTTTAGTACCTACTTTTAAAGATGTGCTTTTTGGGCTGTATAAAATTACAGATTTTGAATTTAATAGTTAAAGATTTCCCAGGAGAGCTGGTCACTGTTGTTTGCTCAACAAGCACACTTGAAGTGTATTTATCACACTTGCACATGTTTTAGCATACAGCAGACATGAAAAATACATAAATAACGATTTCTGAAAGACTGTGGCAGCATCACTTTGTTCTGAT
Organism: Syrrhaptes paradoxus; assembly: GCA_013400615.1. NCBI lineage: Eukaryota > Metazoa > Chordata > Aves > Pterocliformes > Pteroclidae > Syrrhaptes > Syrrhaptes paradoxus. Next base: position 64,725 of record VZTO01006674.1, read on the forward strand.
TGTAATGATCCACTTTGAGACAGACGTGGATCTGATGAAATTTGCTCAAGTCCCTGTCATTGCAGGCTTGACACAGTCTGTCCAAGGGCACTTCCTAGGTCATGACTTGATTTACATTTTCTCTATTTCTAAGAAATTATCATGTAAGGAAAATTTTCAGGCCAAAGATTTTGACATCCCCAAGGACTAAAAGAAGACCGAGATTCAAGTCCAGTAGTTACCAAATAACCTAAGATCCATGCAGTTACTTTTTACTGAGCCCCTACAGCAAAATTCGGAAATCTAAACTAGGCATTTAGGCTTCACATCCAGAGCAGAAGCAGAATTACATGCCTTGTGGTGGGAACACATAAAAGCAGTTAAGCCAAGCTGTGAACCTCTGGGGTTGGCAGAAAAGGCATGAGTTTATCCTAAATCTTCCCCTGTGCCAAGAGGGAAGGACACTTTGCCATGACTGTCAATGAAAGTGATCCCATCATCACCTTATTTTGAGGAGGCTGCTCTAAGTAGGTAAGAGTAAGGCGTCAACATCATCTTGCTTCCTCTAAAATCATCAGTCCCCACTACATTTGTACAGATCTGGCTTGACATTTAGGTCTACTGGGTCAATTCTCTCAGGTAATAAAGGTGGAAAAACACCTAACCTATAGATTCCAGTTGAGCCTGGACATTAGCTGGAGACTGTCAAAAATTAGTGTTCTTTCCATGTAATAAAGCAGACTTATTTGAACACCAGTAACTGATATCACGTAGACACCCACAGGAGCTGACTTTACTTGAAAGTTAGGCAATAGTGGTATGATCAGACAAGATTTTTTCATTCCTTAAGAAAATTTGGTTCCTTTGATTCTGCAAAGGTAACCATGGGATGAGAAAACATTGAGACTTCGGTTTTCAACAGAGCTTGTCCCAAAAATCTCGTTTGCTTTCAGCTGTATTTGGATACTTAACTTAAGGCCTCAGAAGCTTAAAACCCTATTGAGTAGGGTTTGTATGAACTGTTATAAGAAAATTAAATTTATTCATGATAGAAGAGCATACTTTGTGGATAACATTGTATGCTCATACAAAGTACATATATCAGAAAGTCATGAAATGTTTTTTAAAAATACTTCCCAGGTGATCATTACTGCTTGAAAGCCAAATAGTGATTTTGTTAAAATAAAACAGACCTATTTCTGAAAGTAATAAGACTCCCATAGGCTTTGAGTGGAGCTTTAAGGACTCAGAACCCAGAAAAGCAACAGAACTTATTTTTATGCTCATAATTTTAGAGTGGCCAAAGGTACAGTTCTCTAACTTTACAAAAATGCATAAATTAATAATAAAAAATAAAAATACTATGATCCAAATTACCTCAAGGCTGAGATGCCATGTGCCTAATTTCAGCCCAATTTTCATGACTGTGTTATCTGAGCCTGCATATTTATAATGGAATTACTGACAGCCCTCTCCATAAGGAGACCCTCCTCATTTAAGACCAATATAAATAAATTTGGCATGCAGCAAAACAAACATCAATAAAGATTTTGACACACAGAATAATATAGAAATGACAACATATTTTTGACTCTGTACAAAGACATGCATTCATCTGTAAATTATTACATTTCTATCTGTGGCAGAATGGTAGTGTGGGGCACATGAATCTCACCTTCAAAAGATATTCTTTCGTTCTACAAAAAAAAAAAAAAGGCAAGCACAGGAAACTTCAATCAATGTCTTATATTCAAAAACTATGACACTGTCAAACTGGTGTCATTAAAGCTAACTAACCATATTAAACGAATATTAAAATATAGGTTTCTTTGCATAACATAATGAGTAAAACTGCTTTTAAGTTTTTCCCTATGCTTTGAGGTGTAGGTGGCATTTTCATTCCAAAACTTTGAAGTCAGAACAAAATGTACAGGTAGAGGGTACTAGATCAAATAATAATCAACTTCAAAAAGCATTTTGTCTGTTAGATGTCCCAAGGCTAATTTCCTCTAGACATTTTAAATGTAAATGTCTAAACTCATTTAAAAATTGTAAATTGGTCTAGGTTCAATCAAAAACCATCCTGACACAGAACAGGGAGACTGGGCTAATTGTCATTTGTTTGTCAAATGAATTCCATTTGGAAAGCAATGAAACCTCCAAGCTAATTCTTTTAAGGTGAGCTGGTAGTTGTATTATCAGTTAAATGCAGTAAAATGGATAATCACATGATGATAATGAAAACTGAACCTATGTTAGCACTCAGGCTTAGTCTGCCACAGGGCATATAGTGATGGAACTTAAGTACTGTAATGTTCCATTGGGCACAATGGCACCAAGTCTGCTCTTTAGCCTTACAGACACTTTCTTTGCATTTTAAAAAACTTTATCAAAGCACCGTGGCAATGTAGAAAATGTCAAAGTGAAATGCACTGTAGGCAAATTGAGATTTCATTAAGTTTAAATTTATTGCTTTTGACTGATGTATTACCATGCTTGTTAAGAACCAGTAATTTGGAATATCTGCCTGCCTGGTAAAATAGCTTTGTCTCCTTGCGCAATACTTTATACGGACTTTGAAAGACCTCAGTAATTCAAAAAAAGTGTGGGTTATTTTATTTTCCTAAAGAACAATTTCAAATATTTTAAGGTCCCTGACCTAGTGGATCAATAGTCTTATGCATGGGTCCCATGGGTGTTGTTGGTGTACTCGGTAGAAAATAACGGCACTATAATGTGTTATTTTTTTGACTTGGTATAATGTTGCACTCACTGACAACAGAATCTTGGGAAGCGCTTCACAATTCTACTTGTTCTGCCACTCTCTAAACATTTATGTTGGAAATAAATTAAAGTGCTTGTGAGAGATAAGGAATCCAACAAACTGGTGGAAGACTGTGTGCAGATGCATACTTTTTTATATAAATACACATACACACACATAAATTGTGCATATATGTGAGTTTGTGCATAGGTATATAAACAGACAAAGCAGAGATACAGCTGTATTTGCATCATGGCAGAATACGTACAGGTATTCTCTGCATTGCACAGTATGTATGTTATTTAGTTTGTAGGCTTCAGCTANACTGGGCTAATTGTCATTTGTTTGTCAAATGAATTCCATTTGGAAAGCAATGAAACCTCCAAGCTAATTCTTTTAAGGTGAGCTGGTAGTTGTATTATCAGTTAAATGCAGTAAAATGGATAATCACATGATGATAATGAAAACTGAACCTATGTTAGCACTCAGGCTTAGTCTGCCACAGGGCATATAGTGATGGAACTTAAGTACTGTAATGTTCCATTGGGCACAATGGCACCAAGTCTGCTCTTTAGCCTTACAGACACTTTCTTTGCATTTTAAAAAACTTTATCAAAGCACCGTGGCAATGTAGAAAATGTCAAAGTGAAATGCACTGTAGGCAAATTGAGATTTCATTAAGTTTAAATTTATTGCTTTTGACTGATGTATTACCATGCTTGTTAAGAACCAGTAATTTGGAATATCTGCCTGCCTGGTAAAATAGCTTTGTCTCCTTGCGCAATACTTTATACGGACTTTGAAAGACCTCAGTAATTCAAAAAAAGTGTGGGTTATTTTATTTTCCTAAAGAACAATTTCAAATATTTTAAGGTCCCTGACCTAGTGGATCAATAGTCTTATGCATGGGTCCCATGGGTGTTGTTGGTGTACTCGGTAGAAAATAACGGCACTATAATGTGTTATTTTTTTGACTTGGTATAATGTTGCACTCACTGACAACAGAATCTTGGGAAGCGCTTCACAATTCTACTTGTTCTGCCACTCTCTAAACATTTATGTTGGAAATAAATTAAAGTGCTTGTGAGAGATAAGGAATCCAACAAACTGGTGGAAGACTGTGTGCAGATGCATACTTTTTTATATAAATACACATACACACACATAAATTGTGCATATATGTGAGTTTGTGCATAGGTATATAAACAGACAAAGCAGAGATACAGCTGTATTTGCATCATGGCAGAATACGTACAGGTATTCTCTGCATTGCACAGTATGTATGTTATTTAGTTTGTAGGCTTCAGCTATGGCAGAAGCTACATTTGAGATGTTGACATAAAATCTCTTAATGTACTCTGGTGCTTTTCTCACCTTCAGGAAAGGACTGAACCAATAGTGTAGGACTAGCAAAATTTCTGACTGATGAGGAAGGTTAGGCCTTCAGGAACAGATTGCTGCCCTTGGAGTGAGACCTGGATTGAATTTACTATATTCCAGATATATTTATTTACATGAGGTGCCAGGGTTTTATGGTAGAAGTGACAAAGTTTGTGAAACCCAGGAATGCATTATCGTGTTATCTGCTATCTTCGGTGGACAGTCAATATGAACAGACTGTAGACACACCTGCCCCAGTATCCAGTTCACCCAAGTAATGAAATGGAAACAATAAAAGTCTTTGAACAAACAACAGACATTTGAGTCATTGGGTTTAAACAAGAGGATTGTAGAATTCAAATGGGTTTCCTCTAGTGCTGCCAAGGCAGCCATATCTGTATTGGTGCCAACGCCGAGAGTCACACAACAAAGCTTGACTTGTGTCTGCCTATGTGCTTTCATCCCACAGAGTATGGATAGATGTACTACTTCTGGGGGTGGTGGTGGGGGGCGAGGGAAAGAGAAAGTTTTGAATTATACCTATTTCACCTACACTTAACAATGAAACTTCCGGCTGAAAAACGAGAAGAAAGTGATGTGTGGGATACTATGAATTTAAACTGCATTTTGTTTTTACCATTTAAAATTAACATTCTGAAGATCAGGGCAGTCTGTGTGGATTAACTGAATTAAGACACAATCATTTGTCACCAGAAAAACTTCTTTATCTCCTCACAGGGAAACAACCTGCTTCCCTCTGCCCCACTATTCAGATTCTCTCAAACACTCCCTGCCCGTGACTGCAGATTTACCGAAGCAGGACACAGCTACACCTGCAGAACCACAGCCTAAAGCCACATAAGAGAGATTTTCATCAGGGGCACTCACCCTTCTTTCCAGTGCCACGTCCAAAAGCTTCCTTCTTGTGCTCCTCCAGGGGACAGTTTGCCAAGGGGGTCTTTGGTCACCGCAGCGTCCAGTCTGAGCAGAGGGCTCCCAGACCCAAAAGAGACCTACGTGCACTACAAAGTACCGAAAGAAAAGGGATCCCACCAACGGTAGGTGCAAATCTCAAATTGTACTTAAAAATAAAGGCCTTCTAGTTTTGTTTCTGTACATGGTGCAAAGGCTACACCGACTCTCAATAATAAGGGTGCAGAGTCAAAGTAGGAGCTAAGGTAAAGCTTTTATTTGATAAAACATCTGGTTTTTTTTGCTTTAAGACACATATGTGCCGCTCCCTTTGAAGTCCAGAAGAGCTATACAAGCCTACACTTGAGGGCAGAATTTGGCCCAATGCGATAACACAGGAGCTTGTAATCTGCAAAAGGAGTGTATTTATTCCATTATAAAGAATTTGTGGGTTAACTTAAATTAGCCAGGAAGGACTAATGCCTCTGAATAATTCTCCCTCTCAAGACACACTTCAGAACACTGTAAGAATTACAACTAAACCCCACCTTTCTACTTTCTTTTAAGGCACTGGACAAAATTTGCATTTTGGAGTAAGCCACTAGCTGGAGCTAAAGACCTGTAGAGCAAATTCAAAGGAAAAAAGAAAGGAAGGGGGGAAATCCACAAGCCTGAGGAGAAAGGCAGACTTTTTAAGGCAGACCAGAAACAGGTTTTTGATTGAGTTGTGGATACTGGTTGTCATGTGTTAGAAGGACAGAAAGACCAGCCTAAAAAAATTAAAAAATCTGTACGCTTGAGTTGATGTCTAGCTGAACCAAATGGAGCAAAGCCTGATATTTAATAGCAGAATGAATCCACCTAAACATATTGAGGAAAGCTTTTTAAAAGCACCCAAAGGAGTAGCGAGACAATGAAAGAAAGGAAAAGCTGAGATACTAAAGAAGTAATTAAAGGCAGAAATTAATTGTTAGATAGTGTTTGGAATTGAAAGGGAATTACCTAGAAATACAGAAAAGCACCTAACAAACCCTCTGACCCATTTACTTTTAATTACTGATATTGCAAAGGTTCTTCAACATGCAGTTTAAACATAATCTGGGAAGATGCTTTCATGTGAGCAGAAAAGATCTCTGTTTGGAGATAAAGATTAATTTATCTGTGGCAATCAGATACAATATATCAGGTGGAAACTGAGCACTCCCTGGTTTTGAAGGGTCAAAGTAAAACAGAGAAACACAAAGAATATTCTGCACATTCTCCTAGTTCAGTGGCACGTACACAGGATTTGATATTCCCATGTAAGGCATGGCACGGAGATGACTGGTGAAAATGACAAACATTCTCAATCAGACAGCTGCAAGTAAAATGTATTGCAATCTTTCAAAACCTTTCAAACCATCACCAAATAAATGCCAAATGTGCCACACGGGATGAAAAGGGTCAGCTTTCCCCATAGGCTTCCATAGAGGAAAAACAGGAGTAAAATGCCACGAGGGAGTCAGTAAACATTTCTTAAGTTTCTATTTGTGCCTTTTGTGCATTCAGTTGCAGCAGATGCTGAGGCTGGCCGGCAGGGCATCGCACCTGGGGTAAGCACGTGCATGCATAAGCTGAATCTTTCCACAAGGGTTACACATGTCATGCTAATATCATGCCACTCTTGTCATGACTCAACAAAACAATATGAATGCATATTTAAACACTTGCTTCAAAGATTTCCTGGAGCTCGCCGATAACTGCTTGTTAGTCTCAAGCCAGGTATTGAATGTATGGCGTAGTATCTATGTGGAGGCATTGTTTTCCATAGTAAATTTATCTTGCAGAGAGTAACATATGTGTCACAGAAATGGCTGTGCTAATTTCCCCATCATGATTATTTTCCTAAATGAAATAAATCCTGTCTCTGACCAACGGGTATTTACTGGACTCTTAGATCCAGTTTGCATAGGCAGCATCCACATCGGCGGCAAATGCAGCTCCCAGCTCTCAGCAGGTGCTAGTAAGACATTCTGCTCTGTGAGCAGTGGTGGCACGTTGCTTTGAACCAGCCATGTGTGACGAGCTATTGTCATCCATCTGCTATAAGAGATCAGTTTTGTTGCTGTCTCACCACGGAACTGAGACAGAGACAACTCTCAGCTTTCCTGGTGATACATTTTATACGACATCCTCCTAGGGTAATGCTGTTCTGAAATTCCTAGAAGTAGACCTTTTTTTTCCCTTTTCTCCAAGAATAACAGAAGAAAATCCCCAAAGCTGCGAAAGTACACCTAGAAAGCAATGTTCTTGGTGGGTTTTACATACACAAGTATATCACGTCTATTTAGTTCAGACACTACATTCAGAATATCTAATTATATTGAATGTGACATATTCTTTTAATGATTTTAATATGCAATTTAATAATTTCTTAGTATACACTCTTTCTTGATTCACAGCACTATCTCCATTAAGCACAGATAGCTACTAAACCTTGAACCAGACCTTTTGTTTCACTCTTTAAATTTAAACAGAGCTGCTTTCACATGTGAACATGAGACTTTCTTTCCTGACTCAGGATAGGATTTTTTTTTAGAAGCATTTCCATTTAACTACTTGCCCAAACCAATAGCCTACAGACATTGTAAACAACTACATTTTCTCAACAATACCACAATTTGGACCATTTATTCTTTCCTTTGAATTGTACAAAAAAACCTGTGAGTCAACAGCACCTTCAGAACTCTTTTACAGCACTATGCCAACTGTATTTACATGCTGCTCCATAGGATTGCATTGTCTCACTGCTCCAGGCAGCATTGCAAATGAAGCTTTTATACTGATATAAGTAATGATTCAGAAAAGTTTCCTTCTAGATCACTTCGTGGTGTCTGTCATTAAGTTCTGAAAATCAAGATAGAGTAAGGCATAAGAAATACAAAGAATTCAGTGTATATCTATCTATGTTCTACTCGAACTAGCAATTAAAAAATACAGCCAGGAAAAAGTACAATATCCCTGAAGTAGCAATTGCCTTTATTCTATTGCACACACACTTTTGAAAGTCCTGTAACAGCCTGAATTCAGAATGGAGCAGGGCAGACTCAGGTTCACGTGAGGCTGAAATCTTCTCTAATAATGAGATTTAAAGAGCTGAACTGCAAGCTGAGAAATTTATAGAGCAGGTAAGCTGGGAGGAAGAAGCCTTGCCTGCAAGACAAAGAAAACATCCAGTGCCTTCATTTCCCTGCACCACCCTATGCACCCCTGTGTGAACTGAGAGTCCATGGGCAGTTGTGTTATACGTGATCCTAACTCTCCTGTGCATTATCCTATATAATTTCCCAGAAAGGAGAGGCACAATTCTTTTAAGCTCTCCCCTTCTGAATCTTGTCGCACCGACACCACAGCCTGGGGACTCTTTGGAGGATGGCTGGGAGATGACACAACAGATGAAGAGTTGCGCTGCTCAGAAAAGCAGCATATCGTGCAAGAAAAGCAGGTGAGGAGCAAACCCCTAAGCACGATGTTTGTTTTGGAGTGGAGAAGCAGCAGAGGATTCAAAGGCACCAGGCACAGCATGTAAACGAACACTGAGGGCTGGCTGGCCAGGGAGTGCCTCTCGGTGATACGGTATCGCGTGTATCCGCAAGAAATCGCACCTATCATACAAAGACATTTGAGTCATTTACATAGCCTCATCAGCAGTGCGAAATGGCTCCTTGTGGAGTCAGACATTTGGAAACAGATAAAGCCCGTAAAGAATGCTTCTTTTCTCCCAAAGAGATTAATGTAGATGTGAACACATTAGCGCTGTTTAAGGGAGAGTATTCTCTTTGACAGATAACTGGGATTGGGAATATTAGATTACCAAATAATGGACCTTTTAAATTCTGTCATCATTACTTATCAGGTACATTAGTTTAAAACCTGCAATTTTGAACTTAGCATTATTGAGCTTTTGAAAGATTAAATTACTGAGCTTTTGTTTGTGAATGGCTCTGTGAAATTTCCTGAAAAGGATAGTCCTCCTCCTTCATTGTGTAAATGTGAATGCCAAATAACATACTTTATTGATATTTACAGACATACAAATGATAGGACTAATGCACCTTAATGTCTGTCTCCCCAAGTGAAAAGGCAGAGCTTGTTAGATAATATGGTGCACTGTATCTCTTTTGTAAACCCCTTTGGAAGAGTTAGTCTTTATTCCCACCCCCCTTCCCTTCCTGAAAACCTTATTTTCAGAAGTAGCTTCTCAGGCAGGCTTGCAGCACAGGCTTCCTTCGAAGGGACACTTTCTTTTACTTGTGAGATAGATTAAAAACAGCATAACTTCAGGTTACAGAGACAGCTTGCACATATATGTTGTCAAGAGAACCACCTCTGTCTAGTACATTAAAAAATTTATAAGCACATCCCCAATTGCATTAGATAGGGAGCCCCACATTCACTGAGTGATCAGCCTCAGTCAGGGGTTTAGGAGCAAAAAACCGTGCTGTGCTGTTAAGTCTCCCAGCTGCCTGCTAAGCATTCTTCTCAGTGGCTTTGGGAACAGGACAATTCTGCAAGATCTGTTCTAACAGCCAGGGCAGGGCACTCAACAACACTGGCGATCTAGGTACCATTCATACCCTGGACATGGCAATATGGCCTTCTTCCTCTTCCTCATACTGAGTTATGAGATTGAGTCTTCAAGGCAGGATTTTCAAAGCTGAATGAGGAAATTAATCTCAAAAATCCCTTAGACATAAGATGCAAATTGGGCATTTTCCTTATACCAACACCTTTGAAAACTCTCACTCTCAAAGTTGTTTGGTGAAAGCAAGACTTTTTATGTTTTTCAAACCTTTGCAACTTTTTAAGAAGACAATAGAGTAGTGAGCCAAGTAATATGAAGAGTGATAAGCTACAGCCATGAAATGCAAAAGGAACATGTTAGAATATATGTTTGTTTAATGAGGTAGGTTCAAATTATGCTCATAAAACAAAATCAGAGAAAAAGAAAATATATATTCTACATATCCCTGACTCTCCATTAGACCCCAAATGTAGGTACCGCCTATGCCCAAACAACTCAAAACACTTGGAAACAGTTTAAAATATATTTTGTTTTGGTTGTTCATTTTTTATGTTTTTTTTTTNTCCAAAAAACTGGACATCTATTCAACATATCAATTCAGCTAACAGTGAGGAGCATACTCTAGCTACAGTATTCATGAATTGCTTATCAGGCAAGCTTAAAAGCCTTCCAAACTCTTGTATGGTCTTAGGTGTCTTTGACACAGAGAGAAGCTTCATTGTTACACTCGGATACTTGTAAGACTTGCAAAGTGTCACACATCACCAAAAAAAGCAACCAGGTTACTCATAAAAAATGAGTCTAATTGTCTCCTCAAAATGGTATTACTCTTGTTAACACTCACTGAGAGAGGGAAAGATCAAAATAATATACTCGCACTTATTTTTAATTTAGAGCAATTAGGCTGAATTGCACCTAAATTGCTCCAAGTATAATTTGAGTCACATAAAAAAGACATTGTTTTCTACAGATTCAAACTGCATTAGCTATTTATTAGGCTCTTAAATCATTGAGTGTACATCACTCTGTACTGGTACATTTTAAAAGATATTAAGCACGTGCAAAAAAGGGAAAAAATAATCAAGCCAAAATGAGTACACCAATTTATTGTCCCCAAATTAATAAAGCTATTCATAAGGACACTAGATTATGAAGTTGGAAACACAAGTTCATCATCTTTCTGGATGACTGAAGGGTTATGGGTGCTTTAACAGACTTGCACAAAATGAAATGAATCAATATGGCTCATTCCAGCCAAGGCTAACATCTGCTTTTGTATTTGGGGAGCAATGTTACTCAGAAACCCACAAATACTTTTTATTGCCTTTACAAGCTCTTTTCATTACGCTAAAAGCTCATTACCACTTTAATTTCTAGATCATAATTCTCATTAATTGCTACTAAAAAAAAGGCTTAAGGTTTGAGCTGTACGTAGTTCTAGAGAGCTTGTGCGAGCACCAAGATGAGTTCTTTCCACAGAGTATGGGAAAGTACTCAGTGGCTCAGCTGATTAGTACAGTGGACCCCGAGATAAGGGTGATAAAACAACTACTTCCTCCCTGAGCAGTTGTTCCTCAGGATTTTTGCACCTTTCTCTAAAGGCACAGTTAGAAACAGATTGTAAGATCCATCACAAGATCATAAGATCAGTTAGCTGAAACCTGTTTTCTCTGGTAATCTCCTCAGATGGAGGTCTCAGTCCCACTGGTGGTGCATGTCTCCAACTTACAAGCAAGCAGAACTCTTTGAAATGAAATCTTTTCTGTTCATGATGAAGAGGAAAATATGCAAACTCCTCAACATGACCTTATGCAAACTACAGAAACTGGTTTAAACAGCACATACTAGTAAACATCCTACTTTTACCATCCCAGAACAGTTTTTATAAGCATTTCAAGAAATATTCTGTTGTCATGTACAATGCCACAAACACCCAGTACCATTTACACAGGCTAAAAGACAAGATCATCTCCTACCCGACAGAATTTCACAGTACTCCAGTGAAAACAATGTGAAAGTAAAGAAAGACAGCTTTTCACGGCTGCCCCTCCTTTGACCTCCTCTTCTTCCACTCCTACAAAACTTTACATACTGAACTGATCAAATGAAGTCTTGAGGTCAGCTGCACGCTGGCCTTGCAATGCCCAGCAGAGAAAGCATTTCCCTACAGACAGAATGTGTGATGTTTCATAGTGGGCACCTCATATGAACAATATTGATATATAGTTATATGTAAGGTATTAACAGTGTTATTTATGTTGATTAAAAAAGTCTTTCAGACAATGAGCCACAAACGTGCTTTAGTTTAGGACACAGAATAGAAAGATTACACACTAATAACAACAGCCAGGAAAGAAACATGATAGCAGGGACAAAGAAGAGTAAACAAGAGATACAGAATTTGAAAATGGCAAAGATGCAAGCAAATATTTGTGCAGGCTAGATAATGTCAACCTGCCTCCACAGTGCCTGGGGTGTGTGGCCCCGTAAGAAGGACCCGAAGTCCCATCCTTTCTGTGTCTCAAGGGGAACAGGCTTAGCCTGCTAGAAAATGTCCTAGCACTTTGGGGAAGAGGAGGTATTTTTCAGAAATATGGTTTAGAGTGGGGTCCTCAAAGAGACATCTGAGGCATTTGAGAATGTTAAATACAAAAACTTAAAAGCACAGCTGCGAGGGTGCTGTGCTGGACAGAAGCCCGTGTGGTGAATTTTGAGGGAGCAGAAATGTTGACACACTTTCCCCGAAGTGTTTGTATTTTGTTAGATGTAGAATTAAAATCCAGCTAAACAGAAAAATTTCACTTGAAAAAATTAAGTTCATATAAGTTCTGGCCTCAAATGCCTGTATTTAAAGCTTAGGTAATTGTGAAGGCAAAAATGGAGCAAATGTTATTGGAAGACAAGATGCAAATTACAGAGTCTAATCTCTCCGCAGTGATCAGCACACTCACTTTATCTGGTTTCCATCTGTCATCTGAGCTTCAAGTTTACAGGCAATGTACTGTGTGTCCTGAAATCTACATCACCAATGAGGCATTCAGTTTTCTGTAGTGGACAGTCTCCTCCACAGAGATAACTGGTCTTTTTATTTGGGGGAAAAGGTAAGGGAATTTATTCACAAACACACTTGAAAACTGAAAGCTTTTCTGACCTGTCTTAGCTTTTCAAAAATATCATATTTTCACAGTTTTCTCCTAGAATGGTCTGGGAATACAACTTCCAAGTTCAGAAAAAAATGTTTTTAACTAAACAGAGTTTGTTTCAGATGGTAAAAAGAATTCTGTGAATGGAGCTAAATGGAATTTAAAAGACCATTAGACTGATAGTCTTTTCCAACTAGTTATCCTACGTTTTTCTCCTGGTAGCTCACAAAACTCACTTTTAAAGAGTCTACTGTATTGTTAAATAAAAAAAATTAAAAGCATAACTGCTAAGGTGCTGTGCTGGACAGAAGTCTCTGTGGCAAATTTTGAGGGAGCAGAAATGCTGACATTTCTGAGTACTGAGCACTGCCCATATAGTGCATGTCAAAGGCTTTTCCTCATTTTACATGGGATTTAATTTCAACACAAAAAATTGTTCTATGCTTGCAGTAAAGCTCCAGGAGTAACAAATCTGGAACCAGGCAGTACATGACACAAGATCCAAAGACGTAAGCCTGTGCTGCCTACACTGTGGATATCAGGCATTTCTACCTAACTTCACCTACTGGGTCATCCCACAGACAGGGGAAAGGCAGAAGTCTCTAAAATCAACCTACCATCTAGCCCCTAAAATCAACTCTGCATGGAATCCATGCTGGCTTTGTGAGTGTCACGTAAGTATGGCCATAGACAATTTGGGTATTAGCTCTAACATTAAAAAGCTGAATTTATACATCTGTAAAGTGTGGCAACCTTTTTATTTACGCATACGTACTTTTGTAAAAATATCACTTTTGAAACACAGTCCCTCTGTGAGGAGGCTCCTGATGACAAATCTGAACCATCTCTAAATAAGTCTGCTGCTGCTCTTTGTCCACTTATTAAACTGCTTTAAAGAAAGAAGTGGAAAACCAAAGGGCCAAAAGCTTGAATAAAATAGATTAAAACTCCTAAGCCCTATGTGCAACAGGTGTTAAATCCAGACACAATATGCATTATATTACCACCTGTGCTCACCTTATTTTGGCCAAAATAATATCCTCTGCAGGTGTGCAGAAGTAGGAATGTAACAGTGCTTTACAGTAAGGAGAGAAAGTCGCAGCTTTGGCTGAGGCTTTCACATCAAGTCTGCAGTCAAAGAACATTTAGCTGCATGCCACAGGTTGACCAGGTCTGTATGCAGAAATTTCTGAGAACCATGTGCAGGTGTGAACACTCAGAAATAGCTGTGCTAGTTAGATGTCTCTGTGTACTGCTGCTGATCCATACGGAAATGATGGCACATGCCAGCTGCAATATTTCCTAGGATTAATAGAAGGATCAATTAGCTGATTCTGACATTTTCTTTCCACTTTTTTCCTTTCTGCTTCAGTAGTATCTGAAGAAAGCTGATGAGATACTAATTACAGTAAATCAACCCTTAAGCTGCTACCAGCAGGTAAAGTCCAAACCCAAACGAGATGGTTTGGGATAGAGAAGTCATAAATTTCACTGGTAATCCTGGCTTCTCAACTTCTGAGGAGCACCAGGTCCATCAGGAAAGTGCTCCTTGCTCCATGAATACATGGTACTCTTCTCCCATCAGTCCAATGTTCACTAAAACGATGAGTGAGACCCTGGAAGACTTTTCCTCAACCTGATACATTCCTTCCTGTATAGGGAATGTGCCATTTATATGCCTCTTGTTCAGCTGAGATAGGTCCTCAGCAACACTTCTCCACAGTGATCTGCATCACTTCTCCACAGCTATTTGGAAGGTAGGAAATCCAAGTCAAGGGGGGGAGATACACTTTGAGCATTTGCAAGACTTTGTTATTCAAAACACAGTTTGAAAATGGCCGTAGGAATTTAATTAGAAACTTCCATTAGGAGATTAGATGACTAGAACAAAGAAAACCAGTGAAAAGGCTTCTTATTAAAACCAGTAGCACTGCAGAATATTGATAATATAACAAAGGAATGAGTGGATATGCATAGCAAATTATTAAAGGTTACAGATAAATGTCCAAAAGTTGCTTAATTTCTGGTTATCCCAGTATATACAGAAGCCACTGAGACAAGACGACACATAGTCCCTGCCCCGGAAGAGTACAGTGGCTGAAGACAGCCAGAGGTATTAGAGTGCAAAGCTCAGCAGTGCTGTGCAATAGTTGTTTGCATCTTTTCAGCCCTAGTGCATAAATGAGGCATGACCAAACCCATACAAGTTCACAGGTTGCAGCACAGATTCTAGTCACAAGGGTCAGTAAATGTAAACAATCACACCTGGCAAAAGGGACGTTTATACCTGCAAAAAGAACTTGGGCAAAAACAGTCTCAGGGCTCTGTGAGCCTGCAGAATCCCTATATCCCCTCACTGGGCAATGTGCGCTCAGGAAAGCCTAAGCCCTAGGAAAATTTGCCCAGAAAACTGTCGTGATGGAGTAACAACTTTCACAGGGAATTTAAAAATCAATAAATTATTTAACATCAAACTTGGACACAATTTGGATAAGTTCACCACCCTGGAAGTCAGCTGAGTTGTTGCCACTCGTGGTCAGATCTTAGCATCTACTTGCTCAAAGCAGTCCTACTGCTTCCATCCAGGACTGGCCCATATTCACAGCAGCCATCAGACCTCAACTTCTTGTGGTTTGCCCTCTACAAACTCTGATCAGTGCCCAGTTTCATACTTTATAAAACTAGGACCCCAGTCTTATTTAAACCATCCTTTCTGACACAGTCTGGCCCACTTTTGAATCTATGCTTCAATTTTTCAAGACTCAGCCAAGACCAGTCAATAGGTTTGCAGTATGTATGGGACAAATAACCGAGGCACAAAGCATCTTTCTTTCCAAAACAGAAGTGCTAGATTTTCCCAGCCATCAAGTGCAAGACTGTTTGTTACATCTACACAACATGGCAAAATCATCAAGACTGTTGGTTATATCTACACAACATGGCAACACCGAGCTAGCCCAGGGCTGATTAGCCAGCAAAGCACTGTGTTGCTGTAGGTATGTTGCCGTCAGTATCCAAGTCAGGTCACACAGAGTTTTATCAGATGTCTTTACGTGATACTTCAGAAAATACAGAACGATGAATTGTCATTTCTAAAAAATGTTTTGATTACCAGGCATATACAGAGTCTGATTCTATGAATAAAGATGAACATGCACTCCATTATTTCTTGAGAAAGACCTCTTAAGTAATTAAGACAAAACCAGTACATGAGTAGGCATGCGCTGCCTGCCTCAGCCTTCTCACAACCAAAGATCTCCCATCTTTTTACATTCCACTGGAGTCCAGCGAGCCAGCACAAACTGCCCTTGTGCCTCCTTGCACTGCTCTAGCAGGCTGGGGCAGCTGAACAGTCTCACTCCTCAATTCCAGACCCTGCTCAGTGAGACTAATGTGACTTCAAACAAAGAGCCAGCTTTGATGGCGATTAGTAGATCTACAGTTACCTCCACACTAGCTATCCTGTAAACCAGGCAACACCTCCCAACATGGAAGACAAAGCAGCACAGTTAGCAACTGGCAACTGCAACAATATGACAACTTTTACCTATAGAAAAGGAAGTAAACCAATAAATTAGCACACAAAGATTAGAGACAAGTTTCCTCTTTGTTAATATAGGACAGTATTTTAACGGTTACCAGTTACTAAAAGGTTAATAAATTTGAATATTTCCAAGAAAAAGTATGGGTATTATGAGATTAATAGATAGCTAGATGGATGACTGTAAAATACTAGAAAATTGCTGATTGCTTTGCTAAAGGGCAGAGGCAAATTACAATCATTGTCTTTTGTTCTTGTGAACCTAAGGCATTTTTATTTTTTTTTATAGTCAAGTTATTTTAAAATTACCATACAAGAAACTATGATGTCCCAGGAGAAGTGAATATAACCCAGGACATTTAAATGGGTCATAAAGACATCCTGAAGCAATACTGAAACACCCCAAAATATTTGCCCATTTCACAGACTTCACACACTCTGGAAGAGGCTAGAAGACATGTCTTTTTAACAATACTACAGTATCTTAAGGTCAGTGTTCTGGTAACACAAGCTTCTTCCCTTTCATCACAAAAAGAAAATTGTACGGTTACTGCAAGATAAAATCCCATCCAGTTCAGTAGTAAGAAAATGAAAAAAATCCATTCTTTACACTCCTTGCTGATGAAACTAGATGGGGATACGGGATACCTGCTTAGAAAAGCAAGGAACAAGGAGAAGAAGCATGTAATGGTGGCAGAACAGCTCCAAAAGAGACCTTGTTTGGTACTTACAATAATTTTGCATAATAATTTTTACTATCCTGCTAAAACAAACCAACCCTCTGAAGTCCAAACATCACAACTCCTTCATCTTTCAAAAGCCCATGATGGTTCCTGAAAAATTCTTTTGACAATAATACTGTGAGCATATGACTATAATAATTCCTGGGACCATCACCCCATTCTGGCCATGACTGAGAGCTCCCTTGATTTGAAGCTCAGCAAAGGAAGGCTTGCTTTGTCCTGTGGTCTCCTTAAAGCCCTGCTCCGGCACTGGGGAGAGCCAGGGAGGCAGCCTGGGAAGGCTCTCCTGGCACCATTCCCAATGATGAGAGTCAGGCTGAGAAGGAGCCTGGCAGCCTGGTCCAGAAGCAAAGGGTCACCCTGGGGACAACTGGGATCTTTAGAGGTTAGCAGCTTTGGGGGCCTCTTGGACCCCTTTCTTCTTTAGGGAAGAGCTCCTTGAAACGCCTCTCAAAATAACGCTAGAATCCCCCCAGCGATACGATATCTGCTTTAAACTTATGTTTATATGGTAATATTTAAATTATAAATCACTAGCCTTTCACCTTTAGGTTCCTGACTGGATTCAAACCCTCCTCCCATGGGAAATGAGTTTGGTGGCCTAAGCTGAGTTTTGAGTAGACAAAAGTCCTTATCTCCAAACTCCAAACACAATTCAGCACAACATGGCACGGCTGGAAGTCACTGCTCAGGAAAAGACAAGGAATGAATTTGTGTCAAAAGTAAATTACCTAAGTAATCAAATCAATACTGAATTCAAAGTGGTAATATCAAAATTATCAGGTGGTGCTGTGGAGGCTACAAAATTGCTGTTTAGCACAATGTTTTCCAGCTATGTTCAAAATGAGAAATGTCATTTAGAGCAGATAAACTACAAAAAAATGAGGTCAAAGCTGCAAAGAAGCATAAGCTGAGAACCTCAATAAATTAAAAAATTTCCTTGAATAGCACCTTATCTCCCTTAGAAGAATGCATACAGTCTGGAACTGTGTATCTTCCCTCCTCCCACGTATGAGGCAAAGAACGACCATGATCTGCATCTCAGGTACATTTGAAGATGGCTGAGCATGTGGTAGAAATATCATTTAGAGGTGAGTCCTTACGCAAATTTGATGAGTTTAGAATTGGACATTGTACGTTATGGCAAAATACCTACAGATGAACTAACATAACGTTAAATTAAAAGAGATTCAAGAAAATACAGAAAAGTACAGCTCTTCTCTCAGATTGGAGGGGATAAAAAGATGTAACAGGCTGTGCACCTTTTCATCTGATGATGAAAAAAGCAAAAAAAAAAAGTGGCTCTTACTAAGAAAAAATCTTTATGTTGTGATCCTTAAACCATCTCCTGGTCAAGTTAATGTGACATTAGATATTCACTTCGTCCCTGCCTGCTTGCTTTATAGTCTCTACCCTTGACTCACAACAAAATGGATGACAGTTTCATTACAGAATGGCATCACTTGTCAAACTTTGAATTACTGATCATAAAAATATCAGTTATTCTTTGAAGGATTGTTTGAGCACTCTTTTTTTTTTTTATCAGCATTACTGTTTAGTGTAACATACACACGGGGTTGAGGGGGGAAGAGATGGTGGAAAGAAATCAAACCTGGCTGAAGAGCTATGAGTTTGCAATACCCTACCCATACAAACAAGCTTCTATCGCAGTTATAGACAGCAGAAATAAAAGGGAGCTTTTTGGCTCACAGCTATAAAAAAAAAAAATTATCATAGTGATGAAGTTCCTCAGCCATCAACAGAGCTGTGATAACGCTGTTTGATGATGATTTTCCCATGAATGTTAAACAGCCGCCACTGCGGAGGAAAAGGAGCTTATCTGCACCTAATACTGATCTCTAATTCCTGCCCTTCTTGAACCATCCATTTTCTAACAGCATTAACTGGCAAATTTACATCCCATCTTAATGCTGCTAAAGAGGACAGGAGATGAAGAGTAAATGACAGCAGTGTAATGAGGATGGCTTTTTTCTCCTTTCTCTTTAATGGCTGAAGATTTACACAATTGTCTGTAAGCTTATATAGAGAGCTTACCTGAACCTTTTGCCAGCATGGATTCAACTTACAGGAGCTTTTGTTAACTAAATACACATAAATATTTTTAAGGAGGTTTAATATTGTGACTTCAAAGAAAGCTAAAAGACAGGATAAGAAAAAATATTTTTTAGCATTTTGATTATGGATAAAAATCGCTACTATTTCTCTCTTAAGCAGACGCAGTTGTATTTCCAAAACACAAAAATCAGAGTTTAATAAAAATTCTTTTTCTGCTAAAAATACTTATTTTTTATCATGTAGAAGAAGAATCCTTTTTCAGGTTACATAATTTTACTCAAGAATTATCTCCAAAACTCAGAAATCAATGGTTATCCAAATACATTACGAAGAGCTGTGTTTCACATGTCACCCACAATATGCATTGCTTTCTGATCATGTAGCTTCCATCAGAATAGAAGGCGCTACACTGCATGGCAGAAAGGAGAGTAAGAATGGAATGTTCTAATATAGGAAACCACAGCAACAATACTTGGCCAGATTCAGTCAAAGTATTTCTATACATCCAGATGATAATTTCAATGGAAATTAGAACCAGTTCAAGATGTGCTGTTGATATTCAAAAGGCTCTTGGTCTGGCTCAGGCTTTTGCACAGATACAAAAGCCTAAATTTAATTAGCAAGAATTTTTTTTAAGATAGTATTTTTTCCCAGTTCTTAATTTACTTCATATATATTATTTATCCAGGGTGTGCAAGAAAGGCTGTAGTTGAAAGTGAAAACACAGAATATTGTTTAGAAATGCAAGAGTGGAGGCTTCAACTCCTGCTCCATGAGTGTAATGCAGGGCAGTGTAGGTGTCAGAAAGAAATGCAAGACAGGAGAGTTGATGCTTTTCCAAGACTTTTGTAATAATCTATTGAGTTCACTCCTCAGAAATTTCAGTGTTCGTTTAACACACTTTGCCACTATTTCCATATCAGGCATGTCACAAGTGTTTAAAGCATAGAAGATAAATCTGTATCTATTCATGTATACATATTTATATACACACACACACATATGTAAGTATAATATTGTATTAAATGTGTATGACAAGCATTAACATCTAGCATAATAAAATATTCAAAATTAATTTTTATTCTTCTTTCAGCGACATTGGTATACACTTCCCCTCCTTTTCTCAATGGGAAAACTCTAAATGTATCTTGAGAAGAGCTTCTCAGTGGTGTACTGCATATCTGCCCCCACACCTACCATCACTCATCTAATGAAGGTTCAAGAGCCCTGAACCACTGTTGTTTCAGAAATGAGGGTGGTCCCAGGCCAACTACTATCACTATGTTGACCATGGCGACATATATTCCTGGAAGCACATGTATCTCACATTACTAACCTTCTCTATGATTAAGATAATATTTGGCATTTACATTTATAAAACATACTTCTCTAAGACTCCAGACCCTAGATTTCAAAAGATGTGTGGGTTTCTAAACTGCTTTACTACCTTTGATTATTTAGGCTTATACTTTGAGGACATTAGGATATCCTGTAGGTAGAACCCAGGACATCCAACATATATAATGCACAGGATTGATTACTGAATGGTATACATTGGCATTAGGTATAAATGGAAATTTAGGTGCCTGTTTTCTGTTCGTCTNACAAACATTTCCACAAACTGAGGATTTTGTCTACTGACTTACATGACATTTCAGCAATGCAAGCAGAAATAAACAAAAAGAGAAGCCTGCATTTTGTGATCAAACCAATTTCAGAGGCTGGGAAGGTCTGTATAGTCGTGTTTTGGTTTTGATTTTCCTTTGAGCATCATCCAAGCCTTCATTACAGCAGGCTTTTTGGCAGACAGAAGTGTCCTGTCACAAACTACTTCGCCTCTTCCAAATAGGTCCCAAATTGAATCCCTTTGCCCACCTTTCAGATCTGAATTAACCACAGGCTTATTAATCCAGCTATCTGGAGGACATATTAGCACTCCCCAACCCAGCTTTCCTGGCAGCCCATCCTTCCACATCACATGCAACTTCCTGAAAGAACAAGGACACAAAGGAAGAGGCCTGAGCTCAGAAGAAAATGAGAATCACGATACACAGCAGGATACAGATGTAGAGGACACTGGACATGAATCTAGGAAAAACAACTGGCATTCATGTCTCACTGTCCCTCCAGGGCTGTAATCATTAAAGGATCTCATTACAGCTAGGTGAGAGCTTTTTACAAAATGCTATTTCCAGGAAAAAAGTGCTCCTTTCATGAGAATCAAAACATTAAAAATTTCTTATAAAAATAGAATTAAATTCATCCACCAAGTGGAAACTCCCTTTGAAATAATTGGAAGAGGTCTGGGGCTTACTTTTATTTTTTAAAATGAAATTGATACCCACTTATTTAAAACATCTGAGTTATACTTCCCATGAATCACTGCAGTAAATTATGAAGGAAAACACAATTCAGTGTTAAATTACACCACAGAAAACATCTGTTTGGTCTAATAAACTAAAATGAAACATCTTAACATTTTTAAATTGTTTATATAACTA
>VZTO01006676.1:0-22947 GCA_013400615.1 Syrrhaptes paradoxus
TCCATGTATGTCATGAACTGTACATGTTTTTAAATTACAAGACATGAAATAATGCACGAGTGGTCCTACTGAAAATTTAAAGTTTGCAGACTCATAAAATTAAGTTGGACAGTAAAACAAAAGATCATAAGTTACCTGGAAAACTATAAAACTTTAAAAAAAGGTATTTTTCCTAAATATTTTACAGATGCTGAAGTTACACTCATTACAGTGGGAAGGTTTAAGAGATAATTCAGCTCAATTTCTTACTACACATGTTCAAAATCCACCGCACAAATAAAGACAGAATCTGACATTAGCTTTAAAATGTGACCTAATGGTAAATAAATCAGAGCAAAACCCAAAACTTAGAATCACCTACAGCTATCTCGTATAGAGAGATATTACTCTTGTAAAAACAGAAAAGACCTTTTGCAAGACCCAACAAAAGTACAGTACGCTGTAACATGCAGAAAGGCATCACCCAAAATCCAGACGTTTTCCACTGACATCAGATCATCAACACTAACACGGCAATTTTTGCCAGTACTGCACTCCCTGCACAGAGCCTGGCACACATCGTCTCCTGACTTCCAGCTCGCACACATTTAGAGCAAGCAACCAGTACACCAAGCAAAGCACAGAACCAGTTCATCTGCCGGCGAGGACCAGAAGAAAAAAGAGAGTTTAAGGACTTCTGGATACTTCAACCACCACTAGTTACACCATTCACCAGCTGCAGCAAGGTTAAGACTCTGCAGAGGCACTCTTCTTCTGCAGAGGAGTGTTTCGGTTTTTAAAAATCAAGTTTCAAACGCACAAATTGATGGGAGAAACCTGCATAAAAGCGAGTAGAGTTCTGTACAGGTTAGCACAAGAGAAACTTAAGTCAGCTGAATGAGGGCTGCACGGAATCTGCACAAATCGGAGGCGAAGCGAATGCATTACAGGTAACAAACCGAGAGGGGAACAGCCCGAACTACAGCCTCCTCTGGGAGATAAGCCTCTCCCCTCCGCCCCGGGGGGCTTCTTAACGACGACGGCGGCGGACAACTCTCGCCAAACTGCCGGACAGCGCGACCCGCTTGCGGGGAGCCTTCCCCCCACCCTGGGAAAGGCGGGATCAGCTGTCGCGCGGGTGGAATCAAGCCCCACAGCGAGATCTCCCCCGGAGGATGCGCGGGCGGAGGGCAGCCGCCACCCGCTTCCCCCTCCACCATCTCCCACCGCCTCCCGCCGCCCCCCACGCCCCCGCGGCGGGCACTGACCGGAGGGTGCGGTTCCCGGCGCAGCCGCGGCGCTCCATCGCGGCGGGCACACAGCTGGTGAGCTCGGTCCAGTCGGCGTGCAGCCCGCAGCTCCAGCCGGTGGAGAAGCGGGAGAAGAGCCAGGTGTCCTTGTCGCCGCCCGGGCGGTGGCAGGCGCACTTCTTCTGCCCGGCCCGGCAGTAGCAGGGCTGCTCCAGGCGGATGTTGCGCACCAGGTGCCGGCCGAAGGTGGTGCCG
The DNA here is from genome assembly GCA_013400615.1 of Syrrhaptes paradoxus. NCBI lineage: Eukaryota > Metazoa > Chordata > Aves > Pterocliformes > Pteroclidae > Syrrhaptes > Syrrhaptes paradoxus. Next base: position 1,485 of record VZTO01006676.1, read on the forward strand.
CCCGTCTTCTGGATGTGCAGGAAGACGATCACGTCGCGGCCCCGCATGTCGAACCGCACCCGCCGGCACAGCTCCCCCCGCGCGAACGGGAACTTGGCCACCAGCCTCGGCAGCGCTGCCGCCGCCGCCTCCTCCTCCTCCTCCCGCTCCGCCGGGCCCCCCCCGCGGCGGGCGGCGGAGGCCGGCGGGCGGCGAGGGCAGGCGGCGCCGGGGCAGGCGGGCGACACGTACTGGTAGACGATGAGCAAGAAAAGCAGCGCCAGCAGCGGCGGCAGCAGCCACCTGTTGAAGCGCTCGTCCATGGCGATGCGCGGGGGCAACGCGGCACGGGCTTAGGCACTGCCGGGCGCTGACAGGGCGGCCGCCCCGGTCCGATCCCGCAGCCGAGGGACGCCGGGCTCCCTTCCTGACGGCATGGTCCTCGTAGACGGCGGCGGCTCCCTTCGCTCAGCTCAGCCCAGCGCGCCGCGCTCCAGCCCGCCCGAGGCGGCCATCCCGCGCCCGCTCCCCACGGCTGAGGCGAAGAGGAGCCGCCTCGCGCCGTCGAGGCACGCGCTACCGAGCAGCAGCACCACCAGCTCCCGAGTCCGGTCTGCCGACAACTCTCCAACCCCAACACACCGCTCGGCCCCCCATGAGGCGGGGCGGGCCCGGCCCTGCCTGCCAGCCAATCGGAACAAAGCCGGCCTCCTGAACAGCCAATGGTCGGGCCTAGCATGCCGGCTCTATCGCCAACGAGGAGCAGGCGGAGAGTAAACGGGGGTGGTGGGAGTCGCTCCTCGCTCCCATCCAGATATCGGACGGAGACCGACAGCGTGCGGATGGAGGGGAGCGGGGAACAGCCCATGAGGCGGCAGGAGGGGGAGCGGAAGGCAGCCGAGGAGACTGACAAGGGGTTTCTCCAGGTGAGCGGGGCAGCTGCCGCCGCCCGCGGGAAACAGCGCGAGGCGTGTCGCGCGGCGCCGGGCTGGTCTGAGCACGTGCTCGCTGTCCCCCGCCCCGCGCGGCTCCGGTGCAGCTGGGAGCAGCGAGGCTGGCGGGGCACCGCTGCCCGCCCAGCGCCAGCTCAGCGAGCCTGAAATAAATTCAAACTCCTTATTGTCCCTTTTTTTTCGGGGGGAGGCTCGTACCGTTTGCGGTTTCCAGCCACTGTTTGTAACCCCAGTGTTCCAGCGTTTCCTGTAACTCGCTGGGGCAATGCCGACTGCTGCACAGATTAACTACTTCATTGGAGGTGCTGTCGGTGCTCGGGGTCATTTGGGGTCTGCAGAGCACCAACCCCCAAACGCTGAACTGACTTAGAGGAAAACTTGTACCTCCCCGAGGCAACATCATCAACTCCCCAGCAGCTACTTTATCAGAAGTTCAAGTCCCTTCACACACTTACAAAATCCCTCAGATTGAAATTATGTTGCTTTAACCTATTTAAAAAAAAAAAGATCTATTCAAATGTCTAGTTTACAGGTCACACGTAGCTGAGAAGTGGTTTGTCAAACACTGTTTTGTCTGCAATGAGTTATCTGTATTTTTAAGAGTCTGTTACAAACACCTCATAACCAAATACAAGCCTTGTACAGCGCCTGGATTATAACACATTAATATGCAAAGCATTTCATGTTCGAACTGATTGCACATCACAGTTATTTAATTACAGAATGTCTTTATTTACTGAGAGATTAATTAAATATCTGACAGTGCTAAAGCAACTTTCTTGCTCAGCTCTAAAGACAACTTCACCTCTGGAAGGCTGGTAACAGTAGAATAGTGCCTTCCCATGGGACTATTTAACCTTAAAACTTTTAAAAAAAAGAGACCAATGTATTTTAAGATCAAGATTTTTATAGAGAAAATAAAAGTATTTCGATTCTTGGAAGACAGTATCAGCTCCCATTAAAGCTTGCTAGAAATAATAGAAATTACCAGAAAATAGTCTAGAAAAGGAGATAAAACTCCAAATGTTGTGAGATGTTCCAAGTGTTGCTACTACAAGAACAACTGCACACATCACCTGACTTGAAACACACAGATGCACCACCCACACGTACACATTTCCCTGCTGTCCCCCAGCACTGTTAAGGTTTCACACTGGTAAAAGTCTGGGAGTAGCAAATCCTTGGTTCTTGCCAAGGCATCAAAAGAAATGCACTTTTCCCTTCTGTGAAATTTCTGAAGGAGAACGCCACGGGCTACTTGGTGAAATTCACCCTTGTACAACCACACACCACAGTGCTGCAAGCCTGGTCCCTCCATCCTCTGGCAGAGGAAAATGCAGAGCCTGATGTGAAACAAACCTGTTTGATTTTCTTCCTGTAAAGACAAGAAGTGTGTACCCAGTCACTCTAAATGAAGTGAAAACCAGCAATTTTTTTCTCAGAAAATCATTGTGTTCTTTGCTAGCAAGAGAAGCAGAGCATTCATCTTCTCTCTAGGGAGACCCAGCTCTCTTCCCTGCTTTGCCTCTCCCCATGCTCACCCACTTCCAAACTCCCTGTGCCCCCCCAGCAGGGACTTAATGAGGTTGCCTTTTAACCTCTCTCTTTTACTAGGTGACAGGAAGCCTATCCCAGAGAAATGTAAATATTTATAAACATAAGATATAGAAGCATTTTGTTCTCACCTCATCCTATTCATTGCTTAACAAGTAAAACATAAAAAAAAAAAAAAGAAGCAACATTAAACATAGCCCTGTTTCAGTAACAGAATAGCACTAGTAAGGCTTGTGTGGGTAAATTCACATTTGGAATAAAAGCACTGCTAAAGGACTTAGACTGAAGTATCCCTTGTAATGCTTTCCATAAGACACAGAACTGCTATTATAATTTAAGATTTTGTCATTAAATACAGATTGCTGACACTATACCTTATCTCCATGAAAAGGAGATTAAAGCTAAATTGGCTAAACAGAGAAGTTGTGAATTTCAGTTAAATTTGTTATTCATTTAAACTTGCTTAAGACAATTACTGATTAGTGAAGACTGTAAAAAAAAATAATTATTCCTGGACAGAAAGAATGTACAAGAGAAGTAAAAATATTCATAATGGGGTTTAGATTTAAAACCTGACTTTTAAAAAGCTCTAATTTTTCTGAAACTGGCAAAAATTACTTGAAAGCTCACATGAATTAATATGTTTATGCAGCTTCTAAAGACAGGTTTTTACTCAGGAATGTTAATATTCTTAATGATGGTTTGTGGACTACGCTTTACCTAGAGTCACAACCCACGGCACATCCAACCACCACCCGGTTCTTCCCAATTACATACAGGGCGTGCAGTAACAACCCAAGTGATACTGAACGTGGCCCTAGTTTGAATAAGAGCAGGGGTCTCCAGAGCCCACCTGAGTCTCACGGCATCAGTGGAGGCTAAGTATCCCTGCACAGAGAAAGCAGCGTTTTCATTTGGTAGCATTTTATGTTCTCTTTACAGAGATCCACATTATGGTGCAAGGCCCTGTGGGATTAAGCTTTAATAAAATCAGTCAGACTCTTCAGAAGGCAATGGCTGTAACTCATTAGCATCAATGAAGTGATGACAACAATCATTCTGAACACAGTCGTGTTTCCATTGATTTAATAGGAACACAACTGGGTTCAAAACTGAAGCCCTTAAAAATTGCACACACTGTTCAATCCCAACATTTTCCCTTTCCAATATAACTCACCTGTAAATCTCCAATGAGAGTTTAACTACAAGGAAAATCCAAAGTCAGTTACAAGCTAGTTTTGAGATACTGTTACAAAATGAACGTAGTTTCTGTGGATTTCAAAATAAAACAATTACAAGTAAGACTTGAGGATTCTCTTATTTCTAACATAATAACTCTCCAAGATCCTATGCTGTCAGCATATAGCTCAGAGTTCACCAAACATTCAGAGAAAATAGTCCTGAAATGACCTCGTAACAATTTCAGGCAGAATACCTTCACCTCTTCAAATTTACATGCCAGCCCTACTGTCGTTTCTATCAGAGCTGTGCCAATATGTGAAAATGTGCATACAAAATTATTTAGAATTCCATCACAGTATGTCCCTTTTCTTTGGCACTTCTGAGGTAACACACAACACATTTTCCCAGTTGCTAAAATTAAAAATTGGCACACTTACTATTTATTTTAAAGGTCAATCCAATATTTGCTAGTCTGAAGCAACGGGTATGCGAAGCAGTGTCAGTGCCAACATCAAGGTTTGTACAAAATGTATGAGTAAGCAAATGATACTATGAAGCAAAGGTACAAAAACATGATTTTGTTTAGCAATTACCTGTCTGACAAGGTTAACATCTAATAGATCTGTTAATGTAAAATTAAAGCGACACTTACCTCATACTGGTTTCTTTAACTTATTTATCACTGCTTGACCTGAGCTGTTTCAACACTTTTAGCCAGTTGAGATTTCTAATCAACCAATTTTTCATTGTACAGCAAGTCCCAGGTGTCTCCCTTGCCACAAGGATAAAAATTGTTAAATTAATAAACTCATGCTAACTTCAGTCATCTCTCTGGGATTAATTTGCTCCAAGGCTTATAGCACAAACCACCCTTACTTTTGTCAGATTAAATTTTAGTGTGTGCTCTTACTGAATCTTCTGTTTCAATGGCACACTGAGGGCTTTATTCTTCCTTTTAAAGCAATTTATGCATTATACTGTCACCAGTCTTCTTGTGAAGCTGCAATTCACTATCAGGCTTGTTAATTTTCACTTCTGCTTGCCATTCTTTTTGTGGATGTATTAACTTTATTAAACCTATGACCCCCTTTTACTTCCCTTAGTCAAAACACAGACAAAATAGAGCAATCTTTTCAGTCAATGTCTCATATGTGCTAGTCCATATGCAGTGGTTTCTGCAAGTCATTCCTTACACATTGCTGTGTGTTTTCCTGATGAAAGGATCAGCAATATTCTGCTTTGAATATTCATAATTTCACCTGTGTAAGATACTGACTTAGAAGAACTGGAGCATCTTAAATCAATTCCAGCATTCCACTAATTTCTCTTGTTTAAAACCATCTAACTGCTCATAGAAATATTGCAATATTGATTTTTTTTTTTTTAGCTACAGTTGTTGGAAAGATTGTTTCCTGAAAAAAAGGAATATTTCTGAAAACTTTGAGCTACATTTTTTACATCAATCACAAAACTAGATATTAATAGGTCAAACTCCTTTCTAGGACATAAACTTGGTCATCTTTTGCCCTTGCACCACTGCAGCCAGTCCTTACATTCACGGTGTGTATCAAATAAATCATCACCTTGGATCATTCTTGGACTTTGCAACATGGACATCTCGCAGAATAAAGAATGAGAAAATGCTCTAACCAAGTTTTGGCGTGTGCCAACTAGCATTCTCCCAAACAACTCCTGGACATAGCTTGGGAGTCAAACCTGTCCAGAAACCATTTCCAACCAGAACACCATCACTGAGATTAGAGCTTCCATGTAGGTCAGACCCCATCATGCTACTTGGTCTCAGTACCCCAGAAAGCTCCTGAATGTGTTTAATTTACTAATATAGACAATGCCACTGAGAATTTGCAGTTTTTAATTTAAGGAAGGTGTTCTCTCTTGCCTTCTGTATTGTGGCATAGCCACGTTACATTACAAAACTCGTGCTGCAGTTACAGTCCGTTAGCTAGCAAAGGAAATCTCTGGCCTCATAGGGGACCACACAGGGGGCTTACTGGAGCTGACTGCCTAGAGAATGGGATGGTACTAGGGAGAAGCAATGGCAAGCCTTGCTGGCACCCAGCTATCACCAGAACTGTAGCAAGGAGGATGCGAGGTGTGACCAGTGCCTGCAAATCAGCCAAAGAGGTTGCTGTTGCTGTTCAAAAGCTGTGTGCAGCATCACAACATGGCCAGGCAGAGTTGGTGAGTGGGGAGGTGAGTGGAGTTAGAAATATTCCAGTTATTGCAGGCTGCAATATCAAATAACTACCAGCAAATGCTGGTCTTGCAGCAAAGGGAGAAGGCAGAGTATGAAATGCAGGATTTTTTTTGTAATCCCAAAGAAACTAAAGGGCTGTTTGTGTATGCTCTTTACAATGGGAATCCAACATGAAGACAGCATGAGGAAAGCATCTAGCAGGACAGACACAGCAAATTGCTCTCTCATTTCTGTTCTTGCACAGAAAAAATTAGACATACTTACACACATTCCTTCCAGCCCTCAGCATTCTGAACCCTGCAATATTTATGATGCAAACTCTAGAGTGCAGATGAGCTTTTGTGGACTTATTACAGATCAAAGGCATGTCATCTGTGCGATGTCTACATTTATTTTTCCAGATTCGAGTACAAGTAGAAATGCTACAGACTCAGTCACTGTCAATCATGTGAAGGGTGCTACTGCATCTGCAGATGGACCTTTTTTTTTTCACAGTAAAGAACAGTCTTAACAGCATGCAATAAACTCCCTTGTTTAAAGATCATCGTGTTCAAGTCAGTGCCCAAGTTACCATATTGCAACTTCCTCACAAGAACTGACTCTGATCAGGGAGATCAATGCAGAGAGAGATCTGTCTGTCCTGAAATGGTACATGCTTCCTTCTGCCTAGCAAAAACTTAACATTTATCCCTATCAGTATTCCTCCCAAGACCCCCAGACTTCCCATGTAGGTTGCAAGACTGTGTAACACTGCCACCTGGTGATCTGCATCATAGCGATATTTTCTCCCTCCTAACACCACACTAAACTTTTTGCTTCCTTTCGGGTGATTTTAATCTGCAAGTCCCCACCAAACATAACTTATCCCACCAACAGTTTGTCTTGAGCACCTCTGCTTGTGTCTAGAAGCCAAATTGCTAAGGTTTCCAAAGTTGTTCAGGCCGTATCTTGTCTTTTCCTTCAGGACTGACTTTTAGATGGGCTATGGATAGACACGGTCTGACTTGATCCAAATCCCCACCACAACTTTGTATGAAATCTAGAAACTTCAGTGTCTTCTGTGAAATAATCTGAATTAATATTAGAAATGATCCTCTAGGCCTTCCCTCCCTCCTCTTTTGTTGATCTTTTCAGCTTTTGGGATGTGATGTGTGAAAAAAAGCAAAAAACAAAAAAGCAAAACAAAACCAAAAAGCCTCAACAGCAAAAATAGAAAAAATCTTCCAGGAAGTTTTCCTCTCCAAGATGGAAAAAAATATTTCTGTAGCATTTGATCTCAGACTCTTTCATCTTCCATCTGATCTCTGTGGGATACAAATGGAAAATGGAGAAAAGCATTCCAAGTGGTAGGTCAGGCTCAACTTCTAGCACCCTTATCTGGCTTTCACAGCTGTCCACAAACCTAAACCTTTCTTTTATAACCGACCTCCAACTCCTTACTGAAAATCACAGCAAGCTCAGAACCCTTATCACTTTCTGGGTTCCCACTCCTTCTGACTAAGACCTTTCTTGGATTCATTTCAGCAAGCTGACCTCGATATTTTGAAGCTTGAATTCAGGAACTGCACTTTATTTATGTGCTGCTACAGGAGTTCTTAGAACAATTCATCCCCTTCTGAGAAGGACTCCAGCTCTTGTTTGGGGACTTTTTCTTAACTCTTTCTTATTCACCTGTCATTCTATACGCACCCAAAGAAACGTAATCAGTGATTCTTCCTTAACGTACAGCTATACAAAGATTTAATGTTGTCTTTTTGTGTATTCCCAAAATGTACGAATGGTAATACTTATTCTCTAAATTATCCTAACAAGATCAGTGAGATACTAGTTCTGTGATCAGTAAAAAGTTTGGTTGGGCTTCTGGAAAATGCTGAGAGGAATTCAGGTTTAATTACAAAGGGATGTAAGTGATTTCACAGCTGAGGGGGCAACGGAATTACCCCTATTGCCTCAAATCTGACTGACCTACAAAAGTTAACAGAGCAGAAAAGTTACTAGTACTGTAGTGATGGGTTAGATACTCATACTCGGTTTGAAGTCTTTGTTTGAGACATATGCTTACAGCACTAATTTATTTTATGATCTTGGATTAAAGTATGTTTGGAACTGTTAGTTACCATAAGAACTGGGAATTTTAACCTATAATGGCAGAAAACGTCAAGATACTAGTAGTTTCCCTAATCCTCAACAGAAGGAAGGATCTGTTGGCCTTGCAGTCTGTCTGCAACAGACCGATAATTAGGTAAGAAATAGGAGAGGGGAAAAAAATTGTTCAACACTGTGACAGGTTGGAGATTAATAAACTGTAAATTCAGACAGAGAATTGAGGTGAAGATTGTTTGAGTGTTTGTTCGGACTAAGAACCAGCAAAAACTGAGAGAGTAATTCTCTAGCTGGCAGAAAAGGAGATCAAAATAAAGGTCGGTCAAAGCAGCTTATTTGGACAAGGGGTGTAAGGGCACCTGAAGCTGAAGTGTTTTAGTGAGGAAAAACATGTACCTAAAAAGTACCAACGTTGTACATCATTTTGTGGCAAAAGAAAAGCTGAAATGGAATAAGATTGCACTGGTCAGAGAAGACAGAAGTGTCCCGCACAAGTGTAGTCACCTTGTGGCTTGCAGACCACTGATGGTGGGCGAAATACCAGAATTTGATCTGTAAAGCAATTGCCAGCCCTGCACATCTGTGGCTATGTGCAAGTGTAACCTGGAACTAACAGCCATTAAAATATTTTTAATTGAGGTTTATGATTATAACATAACAATTCACATGCTGTAAAGCCTTCTTATTTAAATATAGATGTTTCAAACACAGTTATCATCCCCTCACACAACTGCTAAGAAATTGTAGGATATGAGTTATTCGGAAATCTTATAATTTCATTCCTTTAATAAAGCGTTTTGAGAACCCCAGGTTTATAGCAGAAATGTGGAGAAGATGGGAACTTCAGCTTTCTTTTGGAGTGACATTTAGAAAGTCCCTTTTGGTAAAGTTTGCTAGGGCCTCTAGTAGGCAGGATCTCATTTTTCATTCTTTAGTATCATAGAGTAGACCTAGCACTTAATCCCTTCAGGAGGCCTAAGTATATCACCATAATATAATATAGTACATTGTTTATTATAACTGTTGAGAGCTATCAAAATTATAGTATGAACAGCAGTTTAACAAATGTGAATAACTGGTACAGCCAACATATTTCTGTTTTAACTTCAGTTAATCCAGGAAGTCATGATCAAGGTATAACGGAAAACTAAGGCCAAGATTTCAGTCAGAAACCTAGCTTTACTACAGACCAATAGATAAACTTCATTTTCCCTTAGTCTAGAGTAATTAGTTGTATGTGATTACCATATATACCCGCATATAATCTTAGAAGTTAGCCAAGTATCTGTCTAAATGCATGACGATTTTATTTTAGTGACAAAGATATTCAAAAGAGTATGCATTAAGGCAGCACACATCTAGCATTAATCCTGTTGTCTTCTTTTTCTTCCTGCGTCTCAAGTGTCCATTGCCTGGAACCGCACATCGCTGCTCCAGCAATGCCAGAGAGGGGTGACAAAGCCTGCACAGCACATCGCCCCGGCACTTACCTCCCCGCTGTGGTAAGCTTGCACAGCTGGGAATCCTCCTGCTAATGGAAGGATACAGGAGAGACCATTAGCAGAAGTGAGAACATTAGGGGTTAAACAGTTTTCATTTTGTTAATAACACTTCATTTTTGCCCTCAAAGTTTATCTACATTAAAATATTCTAAATGTAGTGTGTTTCTGTAAGTCTAATTATATGCAGTATATGAAAACACATTTGATAATCACATTGCTAATTACGTGCAATCACTTCAATACACAGGTGCAAAGCTCCAGAAATATGCATATTTTGAAACTCCTCAAATACCGATACAAACTACAGCGTTGCAGTTACTTAAGTGTTCACTGACCCATTATTTCTCTGGGACTGTACTTCCTTGGATTTTTGAGTGGCTAGTGCCATTGGAACCAAAGAAACGTGCTAGGCTAAGAAAAACCTAGGAATGAAATCGTATGCGTATGTTCCAGTACTAAAAAACTGCAAGTCCTGACTTTTTCACAGTTTATGAACATTTAAAGTACACATTTTATAATTTATTGACAGATACATCATGCTGACTTCAGAGACATGAGAACCATAATTTTTACTTTTCTTCTGTGATCTTTAATTCTCACAGTGTTCCTTTAGCATATATTTGCCTGGAATATCATATAAATGTACATGTAAATGTGTCTTTCACAGTTTGGATTAAATTTAAGGAACTTTCATAATGGTTTAATAATAGAAGGTAATAAATTTGAGCAATAAATCCATTTTCATTATATGTGTAATAGCTTGTGGCTGCACTTTTTGCTTCTCTTTCATTTATGTGTAACTGTTACTTTTTTACATTGATTTTTAAAGCTGTCTTCACAATGGATTGTAATTAGCTTTGTGTATAAATCATACAAATTGAAAATGTTCTACACTCAGATTAGCTGAAAGGACATAAAACATTAATTTGCAGCATTCAGAAGTAATACTTCTATGTTCCCTCTAAAGATATTCAGCATAAATTACTGAAAGAAATAGCTTTAGACGACTTGTCCGTAAGTATTCTTTTTCACATTTGGGAAGTGAGCCGAAATGAGCTGAATGACAGGGGAGAAACCTATCTACTCATTTGCTACTAACATTACCAAAACAGTAAACTGATGAGAAGGGACATAGCAAAATCTGAAAAGCAGCATTGGAACTTGTTCCACTGGAAACAAATCCATCACATTTCACACAATAAAGCAGCATGGCTTGTTCTGTTTCACTTTAGCTGCACAAAGCTTTAATTAAAATAAATTACACTTAAAGAGTCAGAGAATAGCTCAGGTTGGAAGAGCATGCTGGAGGTCATCCTGCTCTACTTGGGCATAAAGCAGGACCAACATCAAAGTTACTTCAGGTTGCTCAGGCTTTGTCCAGCCAAGAGTCACAGCTGCATGAAAGACAGGGTGTAATCCTAAATGTCACCATTCTCCAAAATCAGAGTCTGGAAATTAGAACAACACAATGCAGAGCAGAACGGCCTTTTAAGAAGTGCGTTGCGTTTTTCTTTCCTGTATTAGCGGTGTGCTAGCAAGACATTCAGCAAGAAGTGAAGGGATACCTTTCCCAAAGCACAAGATTTCTCCTGCCAGCGGCTCAGCCAGACATACCCTACAAACCAGTTGGTCCTGGCACCCGGCTTCTGCTGTGGCCTGAACACTGCTCCACAGGCAGCTAGGAACACGCAGCTACTGCACAAGAAGTTACCTCTTTAGGAGCATGTGTCTCCTACCTTCTGCCAAGTTCATAATTCAGCTTGAGCCAGGAGCTGCTCCAACACTAGCTCATGCCTTCACCTGGGGACGCTGGATGGTGCAGTCTATACACAAAGCTGCGCAGGTGAAAATACAATTGCAAATCTGAACTGGTTTAAAAAGGATAGATGAGTTTCTTCAAAAAAAACCTGCACTTTGCTTTAAGCAGACAGTATGTCGTGGATCTGCAGTCCCCACTTCTGTCAAAGGGTGACTTGGTGGAGAGCACCTTGAGGACTCATGGACTAATTTTCCAACTTATGTTTTCTAAGGTATCCTGAAAAGGATCCAGAACTTGGCTCATTAAGCTGACTAAAAAAGGAAAAATCACTGATATACTTTGTTGTACGGGTATTTTACTTTTATATTTTCTACTTTGCATGTAGCAATAGCACCTTTTCATTCATACATGCAAGTCAAGTCAGATTTGGCACAGTAGGAGCCAGTACAGTCCAGAAATCAACACAACCACACTGTCCTCTTGGCACAGCAGAGCAGCAGCACAGCTTATGGACTTGAGCTGGTGTATCCAAATGGAGCTGCAAGTCCCCATTATGGCCAAACTTTACTGTTCTCCACTAGGCAGCACAGGCATGCCCAGAGATTTGTAGGAAATTTGTTGATCTGGCCTAGGAAGCACATTCTTTACATTTCTGGCGTGGGTCATTTAAAATAAGAAGCTGTAACCTCTGTGTTTATTTTACAGAGCAAAATGTTGCTTCAGTTTCTTTTCTCTTTTAATAAAAGTTGGAAAGAGAAGCATAATGGAAGAGAGCCATTCACTGTCACTGCAGCGGCGTGTGTAGGTATGGCAAAGCAGCATAAGTTCTGATTGCCAGAAAGTTGCCACTGAGCAGCTGCTGAAACCAAGGTTAGGTTACTTTTGCATCAATTTTTCTTTCACTTGCTCATCCCTGTAAATCAAAATGAAGAGCTAACAGACTATAAAATACATTTTGCATGGTTTATTACATAATACCACCGTACTGAGATATGCTAAACAAATAACCCAGGCCGGTTTTTATTTTCAATGGAATGGATGAAGAGCATCCTCAATCTCTTCAGGGAAACACCTCAAATGCCTGACATAAGAGTGACATTGACAGGTTCTGAAGAGATTGGCCTCCAATCTCACAGCAAGACAAAAGGATGCCAGCAGGTACTGCGCAGGAGGCTGTCAATTAATAACCAGATAACAGGTATATCTTTTGACTAGTGTTTGACATTTACATTACCTCCAGGTTAGGGAGAAAGGGAGCTCTTCAGCTCGAAAATTGTTTTCAATCCATTAAAAAATAAAGTTTTATTTTTAGCTGACTGAATACGCTGATGAAGCTCAACTTATTTTCACTTATTGCTACTGTTCCTATTAAATAGATGTAGCTCACTGTGATTTATGCTATAAAACATTTGCATCTTACTGAGAAGCCTTCATTAATCACTTCCTCTATTCACACTGAAACAGCTACGATAATCAATTCTTATTTGCACAGCTGTGATATGACTAATTTTAAAAATTTGCTGTAATTGTTTTTCTGTTCTGCTGAAAAAATGGTTTCAGAGAACTAAGGGGGTTTCTCACATATATACGGAATGCGTGTTCAAGAACAGCATTAATTACATAAAATTCTGCTGTAGAAATGAAGATTAAGCCTGCTCTCCATCTCCTAGGTTTTCACACTGCTTAGATTAAAGTCTGCCGTTGTCCAAATATAAGGAAACAGATTTTCGAAAAAGTATGTATTGGCACTTTGTGGCTAGAATGTAGCTAAGGTTCGAAAGCAAAGGGAAGATGGATAAATATGCAAAAGTTTTTATAAGGAAGGTAATGTATTTCTTTCAGAGGAGCAACTGCATCTTAAGCAATGAATCAGGTTGCCCACAGAGGTTGTGCAGGTGCCATTCTTTGGATTTTTTGAAGATTCAACTAGACCTCAGAGTTGATCCTGCTCTGAACAGGAGGTTGGACTAGACACCTCCTGAGGTCCCCTCCTACTTTGTTTAGCCTATCATCCTAAATTTAATGCACCTAATAAAACAATGATCCTAAACAGGAGAGAGAGATGTGTCCTGGCAGGGATATTCTAACGGAGATCTCTGAATTTAAGCAGAAAATCTTCCCTCAAGAGAAAAACGGGACCAACTATTTTCTGTAGGTCACAACAGACTAACTATCTGACATTTCATTCAGAGCTACCACTGTATCTTGCCACTGAACTCAAAGCTAGTTATACTTCCATAACCAGTGCCAACAAATTTTATTTATCTTTTTGTATGCCAAATCATAAATTGTCACAGCTCAAGATGAAACAAGCACAAGCTATTAAGAATTCACATTTAAGCAACAATAGCAGCCTCTTCAGTATCGATAAAACAAAATGTAACTTCATATAGAAAAGAATTGATAGATTAGGGTAAGGTAGATGCATCCATCATCACAAATACATAATATCGCATGGAGTTATGAAAAATGTGTGGTAAACATATATATATGGGGAAAGTGCTTAGTAAATTTGTTCGGCTGAAGAAACAGCAAAAAGCAACTTGTTAGTTACTTCTTTAACCACAGGAATCTTGGGGTTGGTTTTTTTTTTACTAGATGGTCAATATAAACCAGCTATAGCCTTTTCTGTGCAGAACAGGAGTAGAATGAGTTCTACTAAGTCCATCAAATGCACTTTGAACTTCGCTAGGGAGTGGTAGAAATGTCTTTCATCAGTTCAGCCCATGTTTTTACTTTATATGGGTGCAAGAGTCTGGCCACATACATGAGTTATTAGCACAGAAACACAAGGGGCCCAAATATACTCATCTGTACAGTACTCTGGCTGTCTCATCCCTGTTGGCAGCAGTAGCTTCTGAACTATCTATATGAAAGAAAAAAGCTGCTCAGACAGTATAGCCCAGTCTTTCTCCATATAGAAGGTGCTGAATTTTGTTATTTCTAATGCCCTTACACATGAACTAATAAAATACTCCTGGTGCTTATAATTATTTCTATGGAGATACATGAAGGTTGCCCTACTCGTCTTAGGAAAGGTTAACTTAAATCAACCAATTTACATTAAAGTTGGCATCATTGGTGTGTCACAGTGGCACCTGAAAATAATCTGAGGTTTTGTAATAGCACAGATTTGTGGGAATAATTAAAAAAACCCAAAACCTCACCAACCAGAAGGGCCCCAGACTGACTGTACATAGGCATGACCCTCAGGGATGCCTTTATAACAGTTTTGGATGATGAAGATGAAGCAGCATGTACATACAGGTGTTCTGCTTGGGCAGAGTTTCTGTACCATAGTTTCACAACACCTGTCTTTTGTGCGTACATATTAAATCGACTGGTCCCCAGCACTAAGAAACCAAGCTATACACTCCATAGCCTGCTCCCTAGACTGGCTCCTGCCATCCACACAGCAGCTTTAAACAGCCAGGAGGGGATTATTAGCAAAATAAACTAAGATGCGCGCAGCAGTGAGATTGTCAACGTTTCACCTTCAAGTTCCATGGGCCACATTTTTGAAAAGGTGACATCCTCCATTTTTAATTCCTCGGGAGGACTCCTCCTCCAATACACAGCTAGTCAGAGCCGCTCCATATTCACACCCCACAGTCCTGTTCCAGAAGCACCTGCACCAGCTCTTTTAGCTTTGCTGTACAGTGGGGGAAAAACTGAGACAGCGGAGCAGCTTTGTTGAGGAGATGGAACAATTCGGGAGATTTCAAAAACAGATAAAAAATAAATTGGAAACCCACAGGCTGAAAATTGTTAAGGTAAGCTTGAAAACAGATGAACAGTTAAAAATAAAAATCTTAGTTCTTCTAACAAAACTCACGTTTTTTGAGGAAAAAAAAATTACACTGGTAGGAAACAAATCAGTTGGTAAAACTTTTGCTTTGAAAGAAAATTAAGTACTTCCACCATCCTGCACACATCATGTAGGAATGATGTGAAGCCGCTGGTACTGTGTTTAGCCGCACAACCACACAGGACCGAGCAGAAGCAGACACCGGGGGTTTGGGGCGCGCCACGGCAAGCGGCGGCTGCCCAGCTCCGGGATAACGGGGCCCGCTCCTTCCCCACCTCCCTCCCCCTCAGCTGCGAGCAGCCGCCGCCGCCACCAACCGCGCCCGCCTAACGGAACGCGCCGCCCAGGGCACAGCCCAAAGCTACCCTACGCAAAACTGACACCTATAAAACAACCCGAGAATTAAAAATTATAACGGAAAACCGCCAGCGCTCGCAGAGCAGGGCGGGGACCCACGCCCACCCGAGGGAGGTGCCACTAACACCGCCCCTGCGCTTGCGCGGCAGCGCACTGCCCCCTTCCCCGACCCTGAGCCGCCCGCGCTCCGCCCCCAGCGCCGCGTGTCACAAGGCGAGCCCCACTAGCCCCGCTGTTTATTTGGCGTCAGCTCCTGATTGGACTCTGGGCTGGCCAATAATCCAATAGCCAGGGCACAGGGCAGCCAGTGGGAGCAAAGGAGAGGCTGTGAGGGTGGGGCGGAGGGGCGGGCGCCCAGGCTGAGGTGGCCGCGGGAGCTGTGCGGGGAGGTGGCGGTTCTGGGCAGATGTCGCCGGCCTTTCTCCTCATGGCGGGGTGGTGGCTGCTGCCGGCTCTTCTCCTTGCCCTCCTGTGCGCCCAGCCGTGCTCCTGCGGCAGGGCTCCAGCCTCCTCCCAGGCCGTGACGGCCCGGCTGGCGGCGAAGTGGCCGGCGACCCCGCTGCTCCTGGAGGCGAGGTGCGTGCGGCCTCCTCCCCCTGCTGCCTCTCGCTAGGGGCTGGGGAAGGGTGGCAGCGGCCATGTCCCCGTCTTCCCCCTCTCGGCTGTCTCCTAGGGGGCGGGGGGGACATGCTGAGGGGCAGGAGGAGGGCGGGGGGGCACCTTTCTTGTCTCGGCCGGGCTGGCTGAGGGGGAAGGTGGGCAGCCAGACAGGGATGGTTGCGTTGCTGTACTCGCCTCCTCTGTCAGAGGGACTGTTAAAAGTACCCCTTTGGCGTAAGGCTTAACTGCTTTCTCCCTTTGTCTGTAAAATGTTATAGAAACTGTTGACAGGCTTTCCCACGTTTTGAACGTGTTATTTAAATTGTTTTGTATTTAACCTACTCAGACGTTTTGCGTGTTGGGTTGGGGAGATGCAATGGGCCAATCTGCACAATCCCCATCTTCCACTGAGAGAGACTATCTCTTCCTCACACCCCAAATATTTTACTCATAAATTAAATAATGATCTATAAAGGTATTAGTGAAGATGTGGGGCTGTAGTAGTAAAATACGCCTTTTTGAAAAAGGTGGTGTTAACTTGTCATCGTAATTTCGAAATAGATAGTGAAAATGGTTTCCAGTGTTATGTGTTTGTGGCTCCCCTTGCCAGTTTGGTTTAAAATCTTCTTTGTTTTGTTTGTAAACTTGTTTGCTGCTGTTTGGAGAACTCCCATGAAAGGGAGAATTGCAAGCTTCTGTAATCAAAGAAGTGGCAAACTTCCAAAGTAGAGATCAGAGAACCGTACGCTCATGCTAGCAAGTAGGTCTTTTGGGCAGATGTAAGGGAAGAAAAAAAGCAACTTAGGTACCCGTAGGAAGAAACACACAATTAGAAATTGTTACCAGTAAATGGAAGAATGGTATTTGGAATAAGCAAACATTATCTTTTATGCTTTGTAAGGGTTAACCCATCTTTGAGAGTGTTCCGGAGATCGGAGACTTCCCCTGCATAGCAAACTAGACACCATCATTAATAAAACCCTGTAATTTAAATAAAAACTGTAACGTGACAGAGTATGTGTTCTTATTTGTATATCAAGCTGCTATTAAATGAAGTCTGTGTGCTGAATTGATTTTATGTATAACTGTATATTGTAATACCTTTGGAAAAATAAAAGTGAAAAATTTTGTTTATTTCTGTATCAGAGAATAGTGTGCTTGCTTGACATCTCTGATTATCGAGTTCATATTGGTAGTATTTTGTTCAAAATTTCTTTTAATGAAAATATACTATTCAGTGGCTTATGCTGCAGACGTTACATGGTCATTGAATACTTAACACTTGGTTGTTGCTGGGTATTCATTATTTTAAACA
The DNA here is from genome assembly GCA_013400615.1 of Syrrhaptes paradoxus. Lineage (NCBI taxonomy): Eukaryota > Metazoa > Chordata > Aves > Pterocliformes > Pteroclidae > Syrrhaptes > Syrrhaptes paradoxus. The sequence goes on from VZTO01006676.1 coordinate 18,815, forward strand.
ATTGAAGATTTTTATTGTACATCTTTGGACAAAGTCAACCTATGGAAAATTCATTTTTATTTTTAAACAGTGAATTTATTGCAGAAGATGGTAATGAGAAGTTTTGGCAGTTCTTGGACACTGTACGAGAATTAACAATTTATAAGCAAGGAGGTAAGTTAAACAGCATGCTAGTTTTGATATATTATCATGTACTGTATTTGACTTTTAAAAGTCAAGCTAACACATGAACTAGTTCCAGTCAGGTAAAGCCTAACTCTTCCGCTCTTGCTTGATGGGTAGTTTTCTTTCAGAAAGTTTCAACATATTTTCCCCTGGGGAGCCATGTCTGTAGAAGAACTCTAAAAGCAAGGAAGACAAGTCAGACTGAACTGCTGTTACAGCATGAAACAGAAATTTAAAGAGTAAAGATATCTACCTTCTAGCATGATTTAGAAAGAATTTATAGGAGTTTCAAACAATGTTTTGTGTAAGAAGAGTGTTTGCAGGGAAGAGAGTCACACAGCTAAAATGAGAATGCTAGCTAAAGGAAAAAAATGGACCAAAAAAGATGTAATACTTGTAGATGGCATAGAGACTGTTTTTTAGCAGCAATACTAGTGTTCTCGAATAAATGTTTATCACTGTCAAAACAGGATAAAAATCACTTGCATGACTAGACAGCGAAATAGTAAGTTGTTAGAAGTTTAGAGAGAAGAACAAAGCATAAAATCCACAAACTAGACATAAAAGTGAGCCACCCCAGAAGAGACCTTGGAGAGCAGTTTAGTGGAAATAACAATGATTAATAATGAAAAATTTGGAAACCTTGCGCTCTTCAATATGAAAAGGTTGGTCAATATTAGACAAAGTGAGGCTGTTTCATCTGCTCTTTACTTCAGGGTAGTGCAGCTCTTCAGGCATGAGTGCGAGGACCTAACACTCAGACCTACAACTAGAAGAGACTTCAGATAAATAGAATGTTAATTGTCAACAGCTAACAAGTTGTAGAAAGATCATGCAGGCAATGACAGTGGGGTGACAGAAGTGGATCCCTGCTATGTGCAGAATGTGTATATGAGATGGAGGAAGAATTTGAACAACGTGCTTCTACAGCTGTGACTGAATAAGTCAAAAAGAGATTGTGGAGACCATGTGGATACACCAGTGAGAAAGCTGTTTGAGCTCTGCATTATCCAAAGCAGCCAACAGACTATAAGAATTACTACCAAACGAACAGGGACCCACATGGTAAATATTTTGCTGCTTGTGATTCCATTATGTGCTTTTGTGTTGAGTAAAGCGTGACGTTCTACTTTGCTCTCTCCCTGCTCTTTTCCCCTCCCCTTCATTTCTTTAGAAAGGATATAGTAGAAGCAGAAGATGTGCAAAGAACTGTGATTATAGTTGAGGAATATTAACTGGAGAGGTAACAAAAAAAAGTACTGTGAGATGATAACTGGGGATGGTCTGAAGTCAGAACTATAAACAAAACCAGAGAGAATTGCTGAGAACCATAGGCCCAGGCGGTGAATGGTGCTCAGAGACATTCTGTGTAAGGGTGTGAGGACATGGAAAATGGAAATAGATGCTGAGTTTGACCCATAATCAGCTACTAGCAGCATTTGTTAGAGGTAAGTACTGTACTAATGCTGTTTAAGGTCTGTGTCAGGGCACCAGAGAGTGGCATGGATTACACCCTCCACAAGGTTGTGGATGACGCAGAACTGGGAGGAGAAGCTGAGGAGCTGGAGGGTAGGGTTGCCATAAGAGGGGCCTTGGCAGGCTGGAGAAATACGCCAACAAAAACATTGGGAAGTTCAGCAAAGGTGCTTTACAGACTCCTGCACATGGACTGGAATAATTTCAGCAACAGTGCAGCCCTGTGCACAGACTGATTAGAGAGCAGTTTTTGAGAAACAGACCTAGGGATTCTTGTCAACAGTGAGTTGCGTTAAATTCTTAGGCCTGTGAAGACCAACTACATGCTGGGCTGCATTAACAAGAGTGTAGCCAGCAGTCCAGGAAAAGTGATTATTCCGCTGTATGTGGCACTTGCAAGACCACCTCTGGAGCACTGGACCCACTTTAGGGCTCCATGCTACAAGAAAGACATAGACGTACTGGAGCAAGTCTAGGAGAGGATCACCACTGTAGTTGGGGAACTGGAGCAAACTTCTGAAGAAAACCTGGGAAAGGATCCTCAACTTCCTAATAGAAAGGTATAGAGAAGATGGAGCCAGACCCTTCATGAGGCTATGCAGTAATATGAAAAAAGCAGCAGGCACAAGTTTAAACATGGAAATTTTGGTTAGATACTTGGCGAACACTGGAACAGGCTTCCCTGGGAGGCTGTGGAATGTAGGGGAGAACCTTGAGAATGTGCTAAAATATTACTTAATTAAATTACTCTAATTATGCTTATTAAGCAATTGATGTGTTTATGTTTATCATTATGGCCAACAAATTCCTGTGTTTATAATGCAGGTAAACTTGAAGTTCTGGCACAAGTGTTTTTCCTGAAAGTCAGTTCATAGTTGGGGTAGCATTACGCAAACAAACTAATGCTCTTTATGAGCAGGATGCAAAGGAAAAATTTGATTTTAGAGAAAAAAAAAGTGGCTATTTAATGACAAATTTACATCAATATTGGTTCTTTNCTGGCACAAGTGTTTTTCCTGAAAGTCAGTTCATAGTTGGGGTAGCATTACGCAAACAAACTAATGCTCTTTATGAGCAGAATGCAAAGGAAAAATTTGATTTTAGAGAAAAAAAAAGTGGCTATTTAATGACAAATTTACATCAATATTGGTTCTTCCAACTTAAGAATATCTTACTGAAGTGAACATACTAAGTGTGAAATAGAAATACTATGAAAACTGTATGTATCCAGCAATACTTGAGCTACTTTCAGTAGGGAAGTCTGCATTAGATGTCTATAATGGTCAGCTAGACTGAAGAATACTGACACTGAAATACTGGAGTGGCACAGTTACTGAGGTGTGCAATAGTATATACCTCTGAGGAGAAGTTGGTTCTGGGTGGTGTGGAGTGGGTTTCATCTTAGCTGTTTGCATGTCAAGACACATTGATGTAGAGGGATATTCATCGCGCATTGAGGCTGAAGTAACAAAAACTACTTGAGCAAATTAAGGGATCTGGCTTAAAAAGAACTGGTTTGGGTTATTGACTTTTCAATTCTGGATGATGACAAGAGGCTTATAAAGGGCTTATAAGAAAAATGGGGACAAACTTTTTAACGGCCTGTAGCAATAGGACAAGTGGTAATGGTTTTAAACTAAAAGAGGAGAGGTTTTGACTCGACATAAAGAAGAAATATTTTACACTTAGGGTAGTGAAACACTGGAACAGGTTGCCCAGGGAGGTGGTAAATGACCTGTCCCTGGAAACATTCAAGGTCAGGTTGGATGGGGCTCAGGGCAACCTGATCTAGTGGAAGATGTCCCTGCTTACTGCAGGGGGGTTGGACTAGATGACCTCCAGGGTCCCTTCCAACTCAAACTATTCTGTGATTGTGTGATTCTATGATTCTAAGAGTAGGTAGGGTGAACTGGGAATTAAAAGCATTGTTATTTTTAAATAGAAACATTTTCATAGAAGGTACAGAATTACTAGATTTGAAGTTGAAAAACTGAGTTTGTGAGAGAATTGCATGATAGATTTGTATCCGAAGATACTGTTGTGTACTTCAGAAGAGTCATGAAGTATTAAAGCTAAAAGACAACTTAAATACAATGGTGTGTTGTGTTGTTTTTTTTTTTAAATCATCCGTTGGATGATTTCTGATCTGCTGCCTGTCAGTTCTCAAAACTTCTTATTTTAAATTTAGAATAATGAAATTAACATCTTATAATAAGCAATTAAAATATTCTGCTTTAGCAAATTAGGTCTGCTAATGGTCTGTTTACCCATGATATACATAGCAATTTAATGGATTTGGTAGGAACAACGTATGTCGAATTTGGTAAAGCATTTAGTCTGGTGATGTATTTGGTGGTTTTAACATTTTCTTTAATATGAACTCAAATCAACTTGGGCATCATTGAGATTATACACTATGAAAAACATCAAAAAGTTAATGATGGGATATCCTATATTAAATCAGGGTCAGGTCTTCAAGAAGCACGGACAAC
>VZTO01006676.1:23212-33544 GCA_013400615.1 Syrrhaptes paradoxus
GATTTTAGAGAAAAAAAAAGTCGCTATTTAATGACAAATTTACATCAATATTGGTTCTTCCAACTTAAGAATATCTTACTGAAGTGAACATACTAAGTGTGAAATAGAAATACTATGAAAACTGTATGTATCCAGCAATACTTGAGCTACTTTCAGTAGGGAAGTCTGCATTAGATGGTCAGCTAGACTGAAGAATACTGACACTGAAATACTGGAGTGGCACAGTTACTGAGGTGTGCAATAGTATATACCTCTGAGGAGAAGTTGGTTCTGGGTGGTGTGGAGTGGGTTTCATCTTAGCTGTTTGCATGTCAAGACACATTGATGTAGAGGGATATTCATCGCGCATTGAGGCTGAAGTAACAAAAACTACTTGAGCAAATTAAGGGATCTGGCTTAAAAAGAACTGGTTTGGGTTACTGACTTTTCACTTCTGGATGATGACAAGAGGCTTATAAAGGGCTTATAAGAAAAATGGGGATAAACTTTTTAACGGCCTGTAGCAATAGGACAAGTGGTAATGGTTTTAAACTAAAAGAGGAGAGGTTTTGACTCGACATAAAGAAGAAATATTTTACACTTAGGGTAGTGAAACACTGGAACAGGTTGCCCAGGGAGGGGGTAAATGACCTGTCCCTGGAAACATTCAAGGTCAGGTTGGATGGGGCTCAGGGCAACCTGATCTAGTGGAAGATGTCCCTGCTTACTGCAGGGGGGTTGGACTAGATGACCTCCAGGGTCCCTTCCAACTCAAACTATTCTGTGATTGTGTGATTCTATGATTCTAAGAGTAGGTAGGGTGAACTGGGAATTAAAAGCATTGTTATTTTTAAATAGAAACATTTTCATAGAAGGTACAGAATTACTAGATTTGAAGTTGAAAAACTGAGTTTGTGAGAGAATTGCATGATAGATTTGTATCCGAAGATACTGTTGTGTACTTCAGAAGAGTCATGAAGTATTAAAGCTAAAAGACAACTTAAATACAATGGTGTGGTGTTTTTTTTTTAAATCATCCCTTGGATGATTTCTGATCTGCTGCCTGTCAGTTCTCAAAACTTCTTATTTTAAATTTAGAATAATGAAATTAACATCTTATAATAAGCAATTAAAATATTCTGCTTTAGCAAATTAGGTCTGCTAATGGTCTGTTTACCCATGATATACATAGCAATTTAATGGATTTTGTAGGAACAACGTATGTCGAATTTGGTAAAGCATTTAGTCTGGTGATGTATTTGGTGGTTTTAACATTTTCTTTAATATGAACTCAAATCAACTTGGGCATCATTGAGATTATACACTATGAAAAACATCAAAAAGTTAATGATGGGATATCCTATATTAAATCAGGGTCAGGTCTTCAAGAAGCACGGACAACATTGTCTGTGTCTAGTTAACATGCTACATACTTGCTGCCAGGCTTGTGGAAGAATTGGAAATGCAGATGATGCAATTTTGGGATGCATGTATGTTATAAGGAAATCAAGGTTGCAAAAATTTCAAATTAAAAACAGCACAGTTACAAAACATTGAAGATTGCATTTTAAACTTGCTGCTGCTTTTATATCTCAAAAGATTAATTTAGGAACACAGAGTTAAGGTAAATAGCCATTTCCCTGCTAAGTAATTGTAGCTTGAGTGTTTACTGTCTCCCCAAGTGGTTCAGTTTATATATTGAATTTTCAGCAGCCTCTTTTAAAAAAAGAAAACCTCACACAAACATATTAATAGGGAAATTATTTTCTCTGAAAAAAACCCCAGTATGTACATATAAAGAACAATCATGCAAAGTATTTGTTGTAATCTAGAGGACTACACATTATTCACAACTAAATTAGATAAGTATTTTTTAATATACGTATCAACCTTAAATATTCAAGAGGAACCAGTTTCACAAGCATGACACTTCTATAAAAAACATGCAATAAAACAAAGTATTCCCTCTTTACTGGTATCTTATTGAATGTCATAGGAAATTGGCCGTGATTGCTTGAACTGCTGTTAGCTGAGATCTCTAATTTCCTAGCTGATCCATAGATACAGATATACATGTCGTGGTTTATAAAGCCACAGGGACAGTCCTTTGTTAAACACCTGGTGGGCTGAGGCAGGGACAGGGAGGGTTTCACTCACCACTTAGGGTCACAGGCAAGAAACCGACACGACTTGGGAAGAACAAAAAACCAATTAAATTTATTAACTATTTACAACAAGAAGCAAGATACTGAGAAACTACATCTTAAAAAGGCACTTCACCCCACCCCTCCCTTCTTCCCACAGCCCAAAGGCTTTGTTCTCTACCTTCTCCCCCCAGCAGCGCAGGGGACAGGGAAAGGGGGATGCAGTCAGTCCCCGCTCCTTCCTCCTCAGGGGACCTCACAGTCTTTCTCGGCTGCAGCGTGGGGTCCCTCCTCACGGGAGAGTCCTTCTCAAAAACTGCTCTGGCATGAGTCCTTTTCCACACGGGTCCACAGTCCCCTGACAACTGCCCGGCTCTGGCGTGGGCTTCTCCATAGTTCCAGCGTGGGGTCCTCCATGGCTGGACCTCTTCTCATGGGCTGCACCAAGGGACAAACCATGCATCACCATGTGTCTTCACCACGCTGCAGGGGAAATGCCAGAAGTGCTCTCTCTCCTTCTTGCTCTCTCTGCCTCTCTGACCTGAGTGTTGTGTGATCCTTTCATCTTAAAATCTTCCTCCTCTCTCTGCCGCAGGTCTTCATTGGCTCCCGAGAAAACAGGCTCTCGGGTGAGCCATGGCAGAGGCCTGGGCTATGGCAGGTCGGTTCGCAGAAGCCAGGCAGGCACCCAGACATCTGGGCCGGGCCCTGCCCAGGGCCGTGCCAACCGCCATCTTCTGTGCCCCTCTTAAATACGTTCTTCGCAGAGGCGCTGACTGGCTCAGCCCTGGCTTGGGGTGGGTCCCGCCTGGAGCTGGGGGAACTTCCAGCAGTTTCTCACAGGGGCTAGATCAGTGGTACTGCTTCCCGCCCAAGCTGCTAAAACTTGTATCTGGGGGTGGGGGTGAACCCTTAACAGTCCCTAACAGGAGCCACCACTGCAGCCCCTCCCTTGCTGCCAGCAGAGCTGGAGTCCAGGGAAACCTTTAGCAGCTACTGACAGGAGCCATTGCTGTGGCCCCTCCCTGCTACCAAACAAACCCACCACACAAACCACAACAACACATCTATGCAGTTGGAACAATTCCCATACTCTCATCCATCAAAATAATGATTCCCAGCACCCTGTGCTCTTCTGACTGATTATGTCCCTTATGTTTACTCTCCCTACCTCCCATGCCTCAGTGCTTCGAATTCTTCTGCGGGCCACCAACGTATGTTCAGATTAATTTTGTGCTGCGTGTGCATGGGATCTGAGGAGCTGTGATACAGACTTGTACTTTCCTTTTCTGACCATCCTCGTTGTCTCCCTTTAAGTATTTTTAATCCAGCTGTGATGTCAGATCCTGCTGTAGATTGTGGATAGTAAATGTTGATGTTTGAACGTACTTAGCTAGCTATTCAGTTCTTGCTGTAGTCAGAGCTATTTAGCTGACATTTAGGCATTTTTAGAGTGAGCTAAATAGCTTTTAAGGTTTTGTTGGCTGCTAGGTTACATCTCTCTTTGACATAGAGTACAGTGTCAAAATGTGCCTGGAGGGTGAGTAGTTATCTGGTTTCAAGGAACAAATGCTATGTGAAAATAATTTGCGAAACCATAGTTCTGGATGTAATAAACTTTAAAAATGTTTTTACATTATATGGATCACGTTGCGTTTGGTGTGGATTAATTTATCTTGCTGAAGTTTGAAGTACAGTTGTAGAGTGAACGAAGCCGGCAGCGTTAATGTAAGTTGAAGCAGTAGGAGTGGATGCATGATTTGATAAATGTAACCTTGTCCATATGCTATACAATAATTTTTGCAGGCACATGACATTATCTTTTTTTTCTTACTTATTAAAATCATCATTGTCTTAATTGTTTTCCAGAGCAAAAATGTCAGCTGTTTTATATGCAGCAGTGAAAGCACAGCTGGAATTTGTAAGGCAAAGACCTGTGGTAAAAATGTTTTATTGAGGCAGGATCGTTAGAATTGTATATTTAATAATTCTTCATTGTATTCAATAAAATGTTATTCGGGGTTGAGTGGAGAGGCACAAATTTCACATCAAATTTTTATTTTTGTGGAGATAATTTGAAGGAGATATGAAAGCACAGTTATTGAAAGGAAGTTTCAATCTGGAAGTATTTGCCACTTCCAAATTTTTTACATTCGCTGTTTGAACGCATGAAGCCAATAATCCGGTTGAGTTGTGTCAGGGCTATGTGCAGGCTTAGAAAACGTAGAAGAGATGGGGTTTTTGCGCATTGAATTTAATGTTGGACAGTAATGATCATAGATAATTATGGGAAGGCAGTTTTCTGGAAATGCAGAAAGCGAATTACAGCAAACTTGGCCTTTCTAAATAATGAGTTTTAGGGAGGAAAAGGCAGAAGGGAGATCCTAGGGGCTTTAAGAACAAAAGAAGATTAGGAGTTGTAAAGAGGAAAATGAATGGATAGGAAATGCTTAGTTATGAAAATTGTATACAGAACTGCTGAGAGCAGTTAATGGATATTTCCAAAACTATGGCCTGCAGGGTTATTGCATGTGGTCTGATGTTTTGCTGGAACCTGGGCCATGGTGAGGGAATAGCATTTTGCTTCCTGCACTTCTCAGTCGTATCAAATGATATCTTCTGCAGCTGAGGCAATTAAAATCTTGCAGGTTAAAATCACGTGAGAGGATTTTCACACTGTGTAAAAATTTTGTGCAGCTTTGGGCCCCTAAGGGGATTTACCACTGGGTAAATTCCATTTTCACGGCAAGAGCACATTTTAATATAAGGTATTGACCTAAGAACACAGATAAATCCAAGTTGGACAGATAGAATGGGTCTTCCCGCAACTCACTTTCCCTTTGCATTTGCCATGTCATTTATGACTAAATACTAACAGTTTGTCTTTTTTTTTTTCTTCAACAGATTCAGAGCATTCCTATTACAATTTAATCTTGAAGAAAGCAGGACAATTTTTATCCAATTTGCAAATCAATCTATTGAAGTTTGCACTTTCCATACGGGCATATTCTCCAACTGTTCAGATGTTTCAGCAGGTGACTATGTTATGTGATATATTTGGTACATTATTTTATGCAATATTTTGGCTGCAGAGTAAAGAATGTTCATTACTACAGTTCAGTAAAATATATGCCGACATTATTTGGAATCAAACATGATCCATTTATAAAGGTGATGCTTTATAAGCTGGTCATATTGTCAGGAACAAATATGCATGTCTAATTGTATGGATAGCACTATTTTCAGGGCAAAATTTTTGGAATGGTTAGTTTTTAAAACTCAGGTTGTGGGGTTTTTTTTGCATTGCTTTAAATAATCCTAGGGGCATTCAGACATTCCCAAAGTAGGAAATTTCCTATAGCATCAAGTAATCTATATTTGTTATTTAGTGGACTTCTCATCTCTCTCATTGTTTTAGTATTTGAAAAGTTGAAAGATGGAATAGTGAAATACCTGCTTTGTTAGTGAAAATGTGGGAGGATATAAATGCACTGTGCCTCTAGCCTAAAATTGCTCCTCCTCCTTTTAGTAATACCATTTTCAAGATAAAGTGGGAAATCCATGTTTTTGAAAGGTAATAAGCTGTAGTAAAGTTAGGGGGTTTTGCAAGCGTTCTTTGGAGGAATATCATCATCTCAGATTCACATATTTTCATTTTTAACTTTCAGGTTGTGCATCCAGAGTCATTGATATGCAGTCATATGATTCCCATTTCACATGAGAGTAGCTGAATAGAGTTAAAAAAAAAAGTCAGGGGGCTGGGAGGGAGAGAGAACCAAAAATTGACGTTAGTTTTTTTGGGTTTTATTGGTTAGCAATCAAATCTTTGTACATTAACATGATTGCTGATAGCGAGTAAAATTAAAAATATCTCAGAGTACAGGCTGTGATTTCAGCTTGTGGAGGTGATTTCTCAGCCCTATCTTTACAGAACATAAATGGACTTGCATTTTCTGGAGTATGACTGCATTTAATAGACTACATCTTGCAAAGGTTATAAGGTCTTAGTCTTCTAATATTTTCCATTACTTTTTCACATGTACCCAATTTCAAATGGGCCTAATTAGAAACACAACTCAATGACAGCTATTGAGTTATTTTAATCAAAGGGATGTGAGTTTAAGTTGAAGTGCAATCAGAGCATTCTGGCTGAGTATAATTGTTGAAATATTAGATTGCAGCTGATGAACCTCCACCAGAAGGCTGCAGTGCCTTTGTGGTTATCCATGAGAAGCACACCTGTAAGACTAATGAAATAAAAAAGCTACTGAAGAAGGCTACTAAGAGGTAAATTTAATGATCTATGATCTGTTTTAAGAGGAAAAGTAGATTACTAAAGAGTAAAAGGTATTATTGAATATATATATATTAGTATTTAGAAATTTTATGTTCTACTTACTTGATAATGCCAAGCCCATGAATCCATTCAATGGATTTTTAAAGGCATACCTATTTAAAGTATACATTATTTTAAATGAGTTACTTTTCATTTTGAAATATTTTCAACACTTACTGTTAAGGTATGGAATCAATTATGACTCAAAGCAGTATTTTAAAACAAAATTGTAGAGCTTTGCTCCTCTGACCACATGGATAATTTTCTATTCTCTTTTTTGTATGGAATAGTCAAGTTTAAGTTACAGTGTACTTTGTATATGACTTTATGGTCATATATTAAGGCATCATGAGACCTTAACAGCTTACCACAATGTCTGAATGTTTTCTTCTAAAGCAGTTATACTGGATTCAGCATATTCTCCTTTCTGGACCTATTATCCCCAAATTTACAAGACTCTGGAAAATCATTATACTAAATAGAATCCTGAAATATTCAGAATTGAAAGAGTTAGACTTCTAGGAATCTTTCTGTTAAATTGTTCTTGTGTTTTGGATAGTTTTGTGTGCACCAGTCGCATTACAACCTTCACAGCTGCGGGGACAAAATCTTGATAAATTTCCTCTCCTTCTTCTCACCCCAAAAGTAGTTAGGTCACTCAAATACTTAGAGTTCCTGGAGCTAGACTTTGAGAAAAACAGGCTTACCTTCAGGTAATTGTTTCCACTGTTATTTCCAGTTGTATTCTGGGTAGCAGATGCTTTTCCCTTGTGCTGGAGATGTTTAGCCTAGGTGATACAGATAGGGATGTGCTCTGCCTTTTCTATATGGTGNCTGTCCACTTAAGCCAGGCCAATTTAAACCAGGCTTTGAGTTGTGTCCTAAAGTTCCCCACATTGGATGAGAACACTAGAAATGTTCAATTCTTTGGGATGATAGCTTCAAATCTCATTGGAAGAGAAAGAAGAGGCTGCAGCATTATTTTGTGCAGATCCATCAGCTCAACCTGAGATCCAGGAAGTCTCAGGCACTTTGGACTCAGGAGAGCCCAAATAATCTGCATGTTAAGGTCAAGATTTTGCTTCATTCCAGTCCTTTATGGAGCAGCTACTGAGATTTGGTCTGCTGCACTTTCAGCCCTGTTGAAATGGACTGCATGGTTCTAACTGGAAGTATTTTGTGTGGAGATGCAATGGGCTGCTCAGGGTCTCCAGATGTTTTAAATCTTCAGTGGTTGAATGGCTGGGATTGCCTGTCTTGCTAACTGTCCATAACACACCACTAGATTTCTGGGGCTGTTGCTGCCAAGAGCAGAAGCATTGATGGGAATCACATTTTGTTCAAAACGAACAGTTCCTTAGAAGGTTTGTCAGTATGCATGTCTGCTGTCTTCTGTCCATCACATCCCTTATGCATTGGGTCTTGGCAANAGTTCCTGGAGCTAGACTTTGAGAAAAACAGGCTTACCTTCAGGTAATTGTTTCCACTATTATTTCCAGTTGTGTTCTGGGTAGCAGATGCTTTTCCCTTGTGCTGGAGATGTTTAGCCTAGGTGATACAGATAGGGATGTGCTCTGCCTTTTCTATATGGTGAACAAATGATATATGGGACAGTGCGCCATCTCACTGTTGATACTTCTAAACCAGACATTCTTTTTCTCTGTGGCTATTTTTTTTGATTCCTTTTTTATTTCAAACTATTTTCCTTTGTGTTTCATTTTCTTTTTCTATCTTCTGTCTGTCGTGACATGTCTGTCCACTTAAGCCAGGCCAATTTAAACCAGGCTTTGAGTTGTGTCCTAAAGTTCCCCACATTGGATGAGAACACTAGAAATGTTCAATTCTTTGGGATGATAGCTTCAAATCTCATTGGAAGAGAAAGAAGAGGCTGCAGCATTATTTTGTGCAGATCCATCAGCTCAACCTGAGATCCAGGAAGTCTCAGGCACTTTGGACTCAGGAGAGCCCAAATAATTTGCATGTTAAGGTCAAGATTTTGCTTCATTCCAGTCCTTTATGGAGCAGCTACTGAGATTTGGTCTGCTGCACTTTCAGCCCTGTTGAAATGGACTGCATGGTTCTAACTGGAAGTATTTTGTGTGGAGATGCAATGGGCTGCTCAGGGTCTCCAGATGTTTTAAATCTTCAGTGGTTGAATGGCTGGGATTGCCTGTCTTGCTAACTGTCCATAACACACCACTAGATTTCTGGGGCTGTTGCTGCCAAGAGCAGAAGCATTGATGGGAATCACATTTTGTTCAAAACGAACAGTTCCTTAGAAGGTTTGTCAGTATGCATGTCTGCTGTCTTCTGTCCATCACATCCCTTATGCATTGGGTCTTGGCAACTATTTAGGCCAGCATATAGCTGTCTGTACAACTCTAGTAACCGCTTAGTGAGTGCTGAACTCCACATCTATGTGTTTTTTTACCTTTATTTGTCTGCCCAACTACTGTTCCTTCCCTTTCAGGCAGCCTTCTCATGAGAATCTCTTGTGGCAAGAAATAAATTAGCTTTTGGCTCTAAGAGCAAAATCAATTACTTCTCACTAGTACTCAGTGTTGAAGAGAAACAGAGAATAGAGGCTTATCTTGGATTTACAAGGGCTGAATGCTTTAATTCTCCAATCCAAGGTCATTAAGGTAGCCCTATACAGTGTTATTTCACTGCAGCACTTAATTTTTTAGTGAAGCTTGGTCTTTATAGTATAAAATGCTTCTTTTGAGATTGTCAGTTTTGAAGAAAGTTGTGACAGTGCTTGGTACCCACCTTCTGCGAACAGGAGTCATTCTTCTGCTTTGTTGAGGTGACTAGTTAAGAAAGGAGAAGCTCCTTTGATTTAGGTTTTCTACTCTCTATAAATAACTGTGGCAGTTCTTCTCTCTGGATACGAGAAGGAAGTTGCACAAGTCACATCCCATATGCACACTTTAATTGGGGCAAATGTGGATCTGTTCTTGAACAGAGCTTACTCATTCAAGAGCTGTTTTGGACTCTGTGATGACACCTACTTGTCCTGTGATGACATTGGGAAAGCTTCCTTGATATTTATGTGACACATGGCTGCATGCACCCAAGTTAATTCTCAAACCGGGCTCCTCCTTTTGGCTCTGCCTTACAAATGTGGTCTTTGATTGCGTATCTGCCGAGCTTCTATAGGAAGCTGGTGTTGAGGCCCTGAGTAACCTGATACAAACTGGCCCTGCTTTGAGTGAGGAATAGAGCAAATGACTTCCAAAAGTCCTATGCAATATAAATTATTCTGTGATTTTTATATTGAAGATATTACTAAGCTTTGCATCACAGAAACTCTGGCATGTGTAGTTCTGCTCACACCTTTCCAGTATGACTTTTCAGTGACTATCTAGTATACACGTCTCTGCAGCGCATGTGGGATTGAGTTTCTCAGCTTGCCTTGGAGAGCTTTGGAGGGAGTTTACTGGTCTTTCAACTGTGACTGTGCAAAGGCAACCTTGCAAAAGAAGTGTACTCATTAATAATTAGTGCATTGAGTATATTACTCAACCACATCCCCTGTTACTTTTCCATCTTTCCCAGGATTTATTTAGATGATGAGCGTAGTCATCTAAGAAGTCATTGCAGGTATAGGAAGCATAGCTTTTCTGCAGTCATGGCCTTAAATTAGCAGGGTACGTAGGCAATCAAAATTTGGAAAATTAGCTAAATTAACAGAGCTTGATGAAACTAACCCCAGTTAGTTTCCGTATGTGTTGGTAGCTTTCTCAAACTTCTCTGAATATCTCTCTGCTACTCATTGATTCATCTGTACCTCTGCAGTAGATGTAATGCATCATTTAAATTAAAAGGTTCAAGCTGTAACTGATTGTTGCACAAAATCTCAATGTGCCTTTC
>VZTO01006678.1:0-19626 GCA_013400615.1 Syrrhaptes paradoxus
GGGGAGAAGCCACCTGCTGCCGGCCGGCGCTCTGGGCCGGCCCCGCCCCGCCGCCCCGCCTCACGCCCGGCAGCGCCGCCGCCAATCACCGCCCGGCGGGGGAAGGACTGAGGGGGAGCCGGGGCTCGTCGCCCCCCGCCGCCATCTTCTGAGGGGCACGCAGGGGAGGCCGAGGGGGGGCCCGCTCCTCACACAACCCCAGCCCTGTGTGTCACCCCAAAATTATCTTGAGACTTTCAGAAGGTTTCTTCTAAAAGGGGAGAGAGGATAAAGGATGCTGGTGCAATGCAAGGAGTAGCCCAGCCCCACAAACAGCCATCTGGGGGTGCAGCCAAGGGGCGAGGGACTCCTCAGACACCCACAGATGGGCCGCAGTGAGGACACCCATCCCTCTCCCTTGTGAAGGGATATTTCAACCATTGTCCCTACTGAATGTCCCTCTCTCCCCAGAAAAGATTGTTCCCAGCTAGGCCACCATAGCATTTCATTATGTGCATTAAACTTCTTCCCCTTTTGTCCAACCCCATCCCAAGGGTCATTGTCATTACTCCCAACCAGTGGAACAGCCTTCTTACCCCAGGTACCTCTCTTCCAGCACCAAAAAAAGAGCACGGCTGAAACTGATAGAAGCCGAGTGCTGCAGAACAACAGCCCGAAGTGACAAAGTGTTTTCCTTCCAGGTGCTGGAGCCCAGCTGCAGACAACCAGAACACAGCTAAACTGGGCATCCTGGGGCCAGTCACCCCCAGCACTCCACCCAGGCCCTCTCAAGCTCCAAGGCACTAACAGAGCTAGAGACCTCATACAAATACTGCTTTTGGTTCTATTTCTGTGCACAGTAAGAAATGTAAGAATTATAGCCCATAATATTACTTGTGCTCTTCTCTCAACTAGTTAATAAATAAATTCATTAAGAGTCTTGCATCTGCTACGAATCGTACCAGAGCTGTTGTGTTTGTGGTTGCCAGCATCAGGAAGCAGCAAGAGCAGGGTCAGTCCCAGGGCAGGGGAGCCAGGAGCAGCCCCAGCCCCAGGCGGGCACAGCCCCACTGACCAGGCACAGAGTCACACCGCGGGAGGTGGAGCAGGCTGCTGGTGGCAATGGGTCCTGTCAACACACCAGCTCCAAGGTCAACCAGGGAGAGCCAAACACCAGTCCAGGACCAGGTCTGAAGCAGGCTCACCTGCAACACAGCCCAGACAAGAACTAAAGACACCCCTGGGGCTGGAGGTTAAAGACAACTCCTGGCAGAGATGGTTGGGGGGGCTCCAGGTGAGGCTCATCAGGGCAATTAAGGCCTATTAGTGACTGGTGGCCCTGACATCCAGAGTCTTCATTACTGGTGATGCATCCAGAATAGCAGAGGTCATTTGAATATCAGATGCCAAGCTGAGTTTGCAGCACTTCCCAATAGAGAATATGTTTTTTAATTCAAAAACTAATCAAATTTTACTCTGGAGTTAGTAAGTTACATGAATTCTTTCATCGAAGCTAGGCTGGGGAGGCAGTAAAGCAGAAGGAACAGAATGAACTTATTACAGACAATGATGACTCCAGGTCTGAATTTTGAAAAGCAGGGACAGTCAGTGAGGAATGTATTACCATATGTTTAAGAAGAAGTTTCAATAGCACCAATCAAGACATTAGCAGCAGCTATAGGGACAAATCCAAGTGCATTAAAACTGTTAAGACAGCTCCTGTCTACCAGTCCTGGCAGCACATCGATCGGAGGAGCAAGAGGCATCTGTGAATCAAAATCTGCTTCCAGGTTCCCAGGCACAGGAGCTACCTAGAAGTGTTGAGAGATTATTTCTATTTGTTTAAAGCATTAAAGGAAAAAATTAGAATAGAAATTTGATCTCAGCTTTATGCTGAGGTCATCTACATGTCTCTTGTTTCACTACATCTTGAAGGCACAGTGATGGCAGAGGTTCCTGTGCCTAAGGGACAGCACAGGCCTGTGGTTTGGATGGCTGATCTCTATCCCCAATGCTCCTCTCCCCTTTGCTCTCTCTACCAGTGCACTGGGGCTGAAGACCCTTCTGCTTTGAGGGCTCTAAGATCTATATATGAGGTGCTGAGGAAGACCATTACCATCACCCACATCACCGTTGTGCAGCTTTCTCCATGCTTCATCCGTCTGCTGGCTTCCTCACTCTCTGCAGGTGCAGTTCCAACCCCTTGTGCCCACAAAGCTTCTCAGCACTATTTGGTCGTATCTTCTCAATGCTCCTTTTGTGCATTTTTTTTCCTAGCTGTCTCACACCCCCCTCCTTACCATAGCTGTGGGACCAGCCATGCTCAAGTCCTTTCCTGGACCCTTCTGCTACAGAGGGACTTGGGATGAGCACTCTCAGCGTCATCCCTTGGCTTTGGTATCATCTGCCTCTCATTCGCCTGCTACAACATGTTGCTCCTCAGAGCAGTGACCTGCCTAATTCGTGTACTGCAGAGCTCTGATTACTGGTTGGCCCAAAATATCCTAAACCAAAACCATCTGCATTAAAGTGAGACAAAATGCATTGACAGCTGGAAATCAGATGGACAGTTAAAGGAGGATTGCCCGCCAGATGCCTGGAGGAAGCAGTTTGTTTTGGCTGCCTGTTTAAGGGAAATAAGGATTTGCAGGAAAGCTGGAAACTGTTAGTCCTAAGTGTTCTTCACTGATCATCATGGACAGAAAGGTCCTTTGGAGAAGGCGAGGACAAGCAAGGAAGAGGATTCCTGTGGTGTTGTAAGTAAGCTGAGAGTGCAGCCGAGAACAAATAAACTCAAAGATTTACTACCTCTAGAATAGCATGTCTGTGGCTGCTCTTGTGGAAGTGGTTAATTGATTGTTTCCTTAGTGAAGCAGGCTCTGACTAATTGAACCATGGAAAGCTCTAATAGATTTTTCCTGCTGGCTCTTTCTCTTCACACTGATGAAATAGCTTATATTTTTTGCCTTGAGTCTTAAGTGTCTGGGTCAGCCTAGGAAGTCAGCATAGAATCACAGAATCATTGAATGGGTTGGGTTGGGTTGGAAGGGACCTTAAAGATCATCTAGTTCCAACCCCTCTGCTCTCCCGAGGTCTAATTTATTCCTTGACCTGATCTGAGTTCCACTTGTCTTTCTGGGCAGTCTAGAGGGCAGGAGGTAAAACGTGCTGAGCATGGATACACATAACCAGTGAATAAACACCACAGGATGGCCTGGCATTGCCACCTCTGGTCTTGTGGCATTGCATCAATATGGGGGGATGCTGAGAGGTACTGACTCATGTGCCCAGCTACGCCAAGAACCAAAGTTTCACAGGGCTTGGTTGTTATACGCTTGTATAACAATACACATTTTAACTTATTTATTATTTCTTGCTGTTTGTGTTGAGGGAATATTGCAGACTGATGCCCTGAAGAGCCAGGGACAATATAAACACCAAGTGAAAACTGTTCTCTTCCCCAGGTGCTCACTGTCTAAGGAGCCAAGACAAAGAACAGAAGGCAGTGTAATTTTTCTTATATGAGTTCAGGGTATGAAGCATGGGAGTTTTACTTGGCTTACCAAGACCACATAAGGAAAGTCTCTGTTGGAGCTGGGAATTGAATGCAGATTTCCTGCCTTAATCTCAAGACTACCTTCTGCTTTTCACTAATACAAGCATTCATATATTCTAACCTTAGCAAAATTATGTTGTAAGCCAGACAGGCTTTTACTGGATCCTTTGCTGGTTGGGATCCAGGCACCCAGGAGCCCTCTGGTTTGTTGTACATGTCCTGCTGTAGCACAACAAGTGCTGCCATAAAGAGCTAGCCAGAATGCTGCACAGTGCGCACAGTGGAGTTCAAAATACACTGACACTTATTTAAACCCGAAACCCCATCTAGAAGCAGATTTGTTTTCAGTCTTGCTGTTCTTCCACCCTTCTCTCCTAATATCGTCTTGTCTTAGAGTCACATCTCTCTTTAGCTGTCAAAAACAAGCCCACAGAGGTGCTGAACCACTAGAGACAGAGAGCCAAGAGGGTGAGTAATGAGATGCAGAGCCGTCAGCCCTGGGTCCCTTGCTAGCCCTGCTTCTTCTCACATTTGTCTAGTCAGCCTTTTGCAAGGGTTAAGAGAACTCAAGGCTTCACAGCACGTGCTGCACTCTGGTTTTACTCTTGGCATCTACTAGATCTGGACAGGTTCAGCCCATCCAGTGGCTTCCAACCCCTGGGAGCAGCAGTGTGGGAGTGGGTTAGCACCGCCATGGGGTATAACTCAGCAGACCATCTTCTGCTTCATTGTGGCTTCCCAAATGTTGGGGTTTGGTTTTTTGATTATTATTTTTGTTTCAGACAGCCAGGACAGGCCCTGATGGCTAAAATGTGGATCCAGATTGATGAAGTGCAGGACAGCAGTAATTTACAGACCCATATTGTCTGTTGCAATATTCAACTACAAGCAAAAGGGAAGAGGAAACACCTGCATGGAGAAAATGCTGCTAAGAGCAGGTACTTGCTTATCCACTTCCCTGATTTATCATAAACACACCACTTCCCCAGGGACTGTGCTATCCCCTGGCTCTCCAGGCTGGGAAATGCTAGGGACAGTGAGGAAAAGCTTGAAAGACCTGTGAAAAAGAGGATGAAAGAGCAAAAGCAAGAAGGCAAAAAATGCTGAACTGCAGGAGGCACAAGAGGAGACAGAAAGGACTGGGGAGTTTAACCAGTCAAAAGAAGTTTTTCAACCACAGGCTGAAAGTTCAGAAGAGCTGGAGAAATGGACTTGGGGCACATCATATGGTGAGGAGCGAAAATGAGACACTAAATCACAGCTCTTGTACAGGAACAGCCCATCTAGCTCCTCTAAAAAGCTTCATAAGAGAAAAACCCACCGGGAAACTTGATCAATGATCATAAGCATTGGTGTATTAAAGTAGCAGGCTGACTGGCCAGAAATGATAGAGCAGCTCAGGCAGGTGGGTGTCTGGCCTGCGTGTGTGTGAAGATGAAGGTGCTGCTTTTAAAAACCTGAATCACAGTGTGTTCATTCTGGAAAGCATCCTGTAGGGCAGACATGTTGTGGGAAATATCCCGAAGGCTGGGGAGAGAGGAGTAGTTAGACTGTGGCTGAATGAAAGCGTGGAATGGCACAGACAAACAGCTTCCTTCAGTCCTTTCATTCATACCCGCTCATGGCGTTGGCATTGTCTCAAGCGGAGACTATGCTGGGAATGACGGGTGGAATTTAGTGCATTTGAATTTTATTCAGCAATTATTGTAAAACACAATAATGCTTCAACTGGTGGGCAATTTAGCTTCAATTCCAAAAATACAGACTCATCCACTCTAGCTGTAAATTTCCAACCTCTTTCCTCCAAGCAAACCAGCATATAGAAATGCATGAATGATAACCAAGCAAAGTAATGATGGCTGGAGAATTAAGATGGCTCAGACCTATCCAGCCAAATTGCATAGCAATAGTATGGCACCCATCCCAGGTCATGCTTAGAAAGATTCAGGCTCACTTCTCTCACTGACATTAAAAGGACTGTGGCTCCACCTGAATCCCCTGTGCACACACACAAGCTTACGTTTGCACGTGTAAAAGGAGAGTAAATGTTTAACTACTGTTGTAACGTCAATATTCAGTGCCAAGACTGGGAAGTTCTGCTACTTATGCAACTAGACCATTTCCTGGAAGGAATACAGAGAACAGACATCTCAGCTTTCTAATATTAGCTTCTGAGTTTGAAAGTGTGAACCTAGCTTGTTGGCTAAGGCTGTGTTCGTGCTAACCCCACGTGCTGGAGTTCAGCAGCTCTCCTTGCAGACCCCCACCCAGCCAACCGTGGGCAGCATCCTATAGCAGGATCCCCCCCCTCGCCCTGTGCCCTGGGCAGCCCCCAGGCAGCAAGCTGGCTTTACAGGGCTTGGGCAGCTCAGCCCCTAGTCAGGAGGCCACAAAACCCACCAAATAAGGGTGTGTGAGCTCTGGGCAGCAGCAACCAGTGTGCTGCTGGTGCTGGAGCTCACTGGGAGCTGACTTTGCTCGAGTAGCTCTGTGCTACGCTGCAGTTTGCAGCATAAACCCTCCCTTAGAGCAGATAACC
Source organism: Syrrhaptes paradoxus (assembly GCA_013400615.1). Taxonomy (NCBI): domain Eukaryota; kingdom Metazoa; phylum Chordata; class Aves; order Pterocliformes; family Pteroclidae; genus Syrrhaptes; species Syrrhaptes paradoxus. Next base: position 6,075 of record VZTO01006678.1, read on the forward strand.
ACTCAGCAGCTCAGTGAATGGTAATTTAATGTAGATTTAATGTTAGGATTTGGGTCCTTTAGTTGCCAGAACATATAATCATGTGGACAAAATGTTCCTCACTGCAGCGTGCCTCATCTCGGCGTTCCTGCTCTCTTCACGGGAGTGACACATTGGGGTCGGCAATGCTGCTGAAGTCGGTGGCTTTTCGTCAGCTTGTGTGCACATTCTCAGCCTGGGAGGCAACAGGTTGGTGAAATATCGTTTTTTAAATGAGACTGCTGAGCCTGTAATAAGAAGAGGACAGAAATAATCCTGTGTGTGGCTTCCTGCAGATGGGCTTCAGTGCTTGTAAAAGTTGTAGCAAATGGATTTGCTCCGGGCTTGGGTAGACATTGACAGATATATCAAATGAGGGGTGATGCAACATCGCAGCTACAGCAAAATTGCGTCTTGGATGGAGAAATCACTGCAAACACTTGAGGATATTTCAAACGTGTTGCCATTTTGTGCTGAGGCTGGTCTCAGCCAAAAAGGGCTGTTGTGTCCTGCAGTGCGGGACAGCTGGACAAGACCCTGGAAGCCAATGGGGAAAGGGAAAAATGCTTTTTTCTCACCTCAAAAGCCAGCAGCAGTTTGTTAAAATGCATTTGTATTTTTATGGCACTGCCACGAGGGCTGCTTTTACCCTTTTTCTTGTTTCGCCTTGCCTTTTCCCTCCCTCCTTCCTCCAGGCTGCGATAACCCTGTTCCAAAATGAGAGGAAGATTCACCAATCTGCGGTTACCAAGGGGGCTAAATTTGTTATACATTATGCACATTTTTCACGATGCAGCATTTTTTCCTGAACTTGAGAGGAACAATGTTACATAAGAAGCCCCTAACAGATTGTTTGCAGAAAACTATACGAGACAAATAATTTGAAGCTGTGACTCAAACTGTGTAACTACAAACTGAAGGCAAGACCAGTTATGATCAACCAAGTGATAACACAAGTTGTATCATAATACCCTAAAACATTGCATCAGCTTGAAAATAAACAGACATCTCAGTAGCCTGCTGGAGTCTTCACCAGCAAGCTCACATTTAGCTTCCCAACTCTCTCCTGTCTTCTGACATAACTTGTCCTAAAAATAAAAATAATGTGCTCTGCCTTTCAAAATGCCTTATCGATCTATGCCATCAACAGACTGCTCTGCCAAGTCTTGTAACTCCTCTCTTAATTCTCCAACTATAGGAAACTTACAGGAGGAAACGTAAGGGATTTTTTACTGAGAAGAATGTATAGCCTCTGAAAGTTTACAGAAACATGATAAAATTCAGTACAAGCATATCTTGGAAATATATATTTTACATTGATCTCTTTGGTAATCTCAGAGCTATGATATTTTTTTTCATATGTCTGTAAAGATGCATTGGTTCTGGTAGTACCACTAAAAACCCAGATAATGTTTTAATGGTTTTACTGAGGCTATATTTCACACCAAGTACTTGAATATATCACTCCACTTATCTCACTAGTCTTGTTTTTATTCCCCTCTTCACATTTAATTTCAACTTTTTTTTTAACATTTGCAAACTCATCATATCATTCACCTTTGTCGGTCTTTTTGAGGGCATCAATGTCAGCCTGGCTAATGCGATTCAGACTAGGTTTCACACTTTGTGCCACAGAGAATTCCTCAAGTTCATCGAGATTGCTTCCAATCTTCAAAATATTAGGCCCACTCATTCAAATACTCAGTGAAAATACTGTAAAAACAGCTAACCATTTTTTTTTACTTTTGCTGCCAAAAAGATTCTCTCACTTTCAAGTTCAGCTATTAAAGCATTTATCATTATTTTCTGAAAACCTGCCCTTTTTTAACTTCAATTCTTACCATTAAAGCCTTGATGTTCCCCATTTCACCAAGGTACTATGTTCAATTTCCTTGACTCTATTGGAAAACATCTTCAGTTTGCTTTTGACAAAATGGAGTTACAGCAGTGATTCAGGACTGCTGAAAAACTGCTTTAATAAAATAGGACACTTGTCATATGAAAGAAAATATTGTTTCAATGCACCTTAGAGGTCAATAAATCTGCTGCTGGCTGGCTGTACAGATAACTACCTTGCCTTACAAGGGTCCAAGAATTACTTAGAGTTTATTTCAATCAAATTGTGGGGGATGTAGAAGTACGGGAAGGAGGTAGTCACCACTGATTATGCATCAGCACATATTGTACCAGCACTTCTTTGGATCCCTTGTGGACTGGGTGGACAGTACAATTCCCATCCTGGAGGCTGAGGTTTAAGGTTTTTTCAGTTTTGTGGACACCGTGTTTGTTTTTCTCCCTCCTGCCTGTCTGAATTCACATCACTAAAGGAGGCAGGAAATTGTTCATCCGTCAGTGTCTGCCCAAGGTCTTAGCACACTGGTGACCTGCTGCTCAGCCTTGTACCAGCACATTTTGGGGATCCAGTTACTCAANGTCCTTCTTGTGTTCGGGGCCACAGAGCTGGATGCAGCTCCTCTTGTCTGCCACTAAGAGCAAAATCTGGAAACTGGGACCATCTTCAAAAGACTTTGATTTTTAAATTTGCTTTCTGCTTGATGTAGCTATTTTCTGAAACAATCTCAGCAGTGAAAAGCCTTTTCAGAATAGAACAGGAAGGTTTTCTTTCTCCTGAAAGTGCTGAAACAGATGTTTTGATGCTGCCAGATCTTTTTGTTTGTTTGTTTCNAATCCACTTTGACTTTTTCATGAACAAAATGCCTAAATAAACGTGTGTATGTAGTGATCGTATGTGTTAGCTCTGATGGAGAGATTTACCCCATACCACATACCATACTTTCAGCTTAAAACTGTTACCCCTCNCTGGAAACTGGGACCATCTTCAAAAGACTTTGATTTTTAAATTTGCTTTCTGCTTGATGTAGCTATTTTCTGAAACAATCTCAGCAGTGAAAAGCCTTTTCAGAATAGAACAGGAAGGTTTTCTTTCTCCTGAAAGCGCTGAAACAGATGTTTTGATGCTGCCAGATCTTTTTGTTTGTTTGTTTCATTTCAAAACAAAATTCCAGTGAAATGTAGTCAATTTTGTGAAGTACTTTGATTTCGATGGGTCCGTGTATGTTGTCTTAAATATTTTTCCGGCTATCTCCATTTGGGAGAAGTGGGGGGAGGCAGACCAGATGTCACACAGTGTGTTGCAGAACTGGAGATCTGGCACCCATCTGACAAACAGCCTTCGGAAGTGTGGGAACATGGTGTGGGTGCATCAGGGGCTCGGGAGGGGACACGCTAAGGAAGAGTCATGGAAACCTGTCTGGTGAGGGGTCCGTGGAAACGACTGATGGTCTGGCCTAGTACCAGGCTCTGCTACTGGCTTTCCAAGTGACCTCAAGTAAACATCTGTGGCCCAGTGACCTGTAAGAAAGGGAATAAGAGAGTGACTCCTTGGGCCGCCGTGTCTGATGAGAATTTAGGTTTTTAGGTCTGCAAGAGCCTTTTGTGGTGTTATTTTGAACAGCAGCTTGAACAGCACAGCCCTCTTCCAGGTTGCGGGCTCTTTGCTCTGTGCAAAGCAGGCAAGAACAGTAATTGCCTAGACCTGTGTGTTTTTGTTAAGACAGGCAGCAGCAGAAGAATTTAAATGCAGATCCCAGCATCCTGCAGACACAAAAAGAAATCCAGGCTTTGCAAAGTCAAAGAGAAGCGGTTCTGTCCTCCTGGGAGCTACAAAATAGGTTGGGATGCCAAAAATAACCTGCTACTAGTTATAGATGCTCCAGCTCTTTTACTGAGACATGAAAACTTGAGCTGGATTTAATACAAGATACTTGTCTAGTGTCACTGTGACCTTCTGCAGTTTTCCCACCCCAGCTCTAACCAAATTACAGATGAATCCATCCTGTCACTTCATTTCTTTAGTCTGGCTCTTGTGCTGATCTGGGCTCATGCTGTAAAACCTCCTCAGTGAGACTCAGCTCGGTTTTGTAACGGCTCCATTTCCTCTGCGAACTCATTTGCATGAAAACCTGGTTCCCAAGCAGTGGGTCCATGCTGTTCAGGGAACGGAGACGAATTCAGGCTCCAGTTCTCAGAAACACCCAAATGAAATAAGAGCTTCTCACAGGTGGTTTTGGGGCTTGGGGTCGCTGGTCCTATTGATTTGGGGTAGGGGACCCAGCTGGCTTAGCACGTTTAACAGCTTCACATGCTGCATCAACCGAGCAGCAAGCCATGCCCAATTTCAGGGAGAAAATATTTGGCCCTTTAAGAGAGTTACGGCCCGAGGATTTTTTCTAAAGGAATTTATCTGAACCACAAATCAAGCTGGCAGATTCCTCCTGTGGAGACCATTCTGTTGGAGACAGGGAAGACAGAGGAAATCATCTGAGCAGAGCCACAGAGATGAGCTCACCTGGGGCATTCGGGTGCCCGTAGTACTGGGGCTGGGCGGGCTGGGGTGATGGGGATAGTGCCAACACACATTCTCGCAGCCAGTTCCAAGCCCAGCTCTTCTTGCCCGGTGCCCAGCCCTGCCAACAGCAGCCGAGCGTGCCAAAAGCCTGGCTCAGTCCCACCAGAGTTTTCCCAAGCCAAGGCAGGGTGGAGCATCGTGTGTCCCTCCATCCCAGGACGTTCCTCCATCCCTCAGCAGGAGGGTGACACCTCCACAGCCCTGTCCCTGAGCACAGAGACCTTCCTGTGTGAGCACAGAGTGCAGCCCCAAGCTCTCTCTGTGGAACTGGAGATTGGAGGCAGGAGGTGATGGGAGGGAGGGGGCAAGATGTAGAGGATGGTCTGTCTCCTCCCCACCTTTCTCATTCCAGCTATTACCTATTTCTTGTGCTCCTTTCTAGTCTCAGGGGTGCCAGACCCTGCTCTGTGTTTTGGAGAAGCCATGAGCTGGATGGAGACAGGGTTTCAGGTGGGGACAGGATGGGGTGGAGGAAAGCTGATCAGTCTGATATTCGTGGCTGGGAATGGTCACATCGCACCTCCCTCTGCCCTCTGTGACACCCGAGCAGAGGTGGGAGGAGAGGCAGCAAAGGGGGTCACTGGAACAAAGAGAGATAAACAAAGGATAATCTTTCAGGCAGCAATTCATCATTTAAAGCCAAAGCAGAGAAACAATTTCCCAGCTAGCACAGCATTAAACAGATGGACTGAACCACTTCAGCAGCCAGCACGTCTCTCAGGGCTCACAAAACCCATCGGTCCATGGCCACAGGGCAATAAGCCTGGACAGCCAAATTCCTCACTGTAGCCACTGCTTTTATTGATTTATTTATTTGCCCAAAGGGCCAGCGATGGCTTTGGAGGGTGCCTGCAGTGGCACAGCCCCTGCCTGAGGAACAGATGCTCTCCCAGCGAATCACTTCCATTTGCAAGATCTCCCATGAAGAGGGCAAACATGAGCCCTTCGTGCTGCCTTCGCCCCAGCCTCCTCCTCTGTCCTCAGCTCTGCCCCAGCCTTGCCCTGCCACTGACAAAGCTACTATTTCAGTGTCAAAATGTGCAATAACTAGTTTAGTCTCCTGCTGATTTGCCTGGTTTGCTTCAGGCAGAGCCCTGGCTTCATCCAGGTCATGTCGGTGGTGGCACAGACGCCAGCAAGGAGAGGAGGAAGGTGCAGGAGGTAGTTGGCATTGCAGGCTGGCACTTAGCACAGTCGTTACTTTTCCGAACCAGTAAAAAGCCAGAGAAGAGGTTGTGGAGCACTTTGGTAGGAAAAATCCCCAGGTGAGGGTTGGAGAAGTGCAAGGGGTTTGCACTGCGCCCTGGGGCACGGCTCCTGTGATAAGCCCAGCTGCTTTGCCCAGCTGCTGGCATGGCCAAGGGGAGGCCAGGGCTGCAGGGAGAGGAGGTGGCTCAGGGCACCTCACCCTGTCCGTGTCAGGATGTCTCCATCACGGAGGTACAACAGCTCTGTAGCCATGAGGCATCCAGCAAGCATGAAAGCATCTTTCCTTTCCTCCTCCACCCCAGAGGTTCACGGGCAGCAGGCAGGCTGGTGCCGGGGCAGCCTGTACACTGCTCTGCAAACCTGGAGAGGAGGAGAAGGAGGAGGCGGAGGAGGAGAGCTTGGAGCTACCCAGAGGCGGCTGATGCTGCTGTTGCCGTTGGCAAGCTGTCACTCTGACACCTCCCTGCGCAGAGCTCTGACGTCAGGTGCCTCTGACAAACTTTGCTGTCAGTCAAAAGCCTTTTCACAAACAGAGACGGTGACAGTTTGCAATGCAAACACCAGTCCTTGGCTGGCTCCTTTCCCTTCTTTTCTTTTTTAAGCTCACAGATTTAAATTTTAAATTGCTGGTCCCTTAAGGGCCTCCTGAGTGAATGAACCTTTTCATGGTTTCTGGTGTTGCATCCTTTCCCCTGGGTCCCCTGCCCACTGCCACAGCCCTCTGGACTAGCCCTGGTCCCGGGAGCCTCCCTGCCCCAAGTGAGAGCCCAGAGCCTTGGCTCCACCAACGTTGTGAAGCTCTTGGGAGCCCGGAGTCTGGGAGATGGCGACCAGAGCAAAATTCTCCATCTCCTGGGGCTGGTCATGCTGAGCAGGTGGCTGAGATCCTGCAAAGTTTCATTCCTCCCTTCTCCCATTCATCTTTCTTTCCTTTCCCCTTTTCTTCTTGCTGGAGGAAGCAAGGCTGTCCCTTGCTTTGGAGATCCTGGGTCTTCCAGTCTGAGGCTCTGGGTGAAGACAGAGATCACCAGGGTTTAGGCACCCACGCAGAGAGGCAGCGGGGCTCGTACCCTTTTCTCCTCCATCCTGAGCTGTGCTGGATCCCAGGAAGTGTAATATTTGCTCAAACATGTCAGTAAATCCCCCCTGTGCGACGGGAGGTCACCTTCCCTAATCTATGATGTCCAATTGCGTAACTGAGATACTGAACAAATAGCTTAAATTTAATCTTTGTTTTCTTCTATCTCAAGCGTGGCAAATCAATTCCTGGGCAAGTACAGCTTCAGCACAGGGCTGGGAACATACACCGGTCATGTTAACCTCCAAGAGAGCAGAAAAAAAATGAGAGAAATAAACCGAGTGAGGTTTTACTGCCTGTTGCAGCACCTCTCCCTTTTGAACATCGCTCCAGGGCTGGGGTTTTGGTGCCTTCATCAGGGGATTTGCAGCCTTGCTGCTCACCAGGGCACTGCAGGTACAAGGCTGGGTGTCCTGCGGCAAAGGCAGGAGACATTGCTCTGGACATCAGCAGATGGGTGCAATTCTAAGCAGCCTTGTGTCAGTGTTCTGAGGCACCAGCTCTCATCTTCCCTGAAACCTTCCCACCCTGGCCCAGCTCCTCCTGGCAGCTTCAAGGCAGCAGAGAAAGGCACAAGACAAGGGGCAGCATGGCTTCAGCAGTGCTTGGAAGGTGTCCTGGTGGCAACGCAAGCGATGGGAAGCAGAGAGAGGGATTTGGTTCTCATTTCCCTTCCTGCTCATTTTTCTTTGGTTCATTAATAACCTTTCATACAAGAGCGGGGATATTAATAGGATGCTTCAGTTCCAAATGTCCCCATCTCCCCTCCCTGCTCCCCCTCTCTCGCCACTTTCTGTCACTCTGACAGCTTCCTTCACATTAATTAAAGCAAATAACAAGCTTATACATCTCATCAGGGTAATTCAGAAACTAAACACACCAGCCATCTATCGCCCCAGTCACTGCAGATGGAGCAAAACCAGCTCTTTTCTCCCTGCCATGGTTTCTCCCTGTTGGAATAGGGATCTGCTTTAAATGTCCATCCTCAGCCAGACACCAGGGTGGGTAGGAAATTCTATGACTCTGAGTGCCTGCTGGGTCCTGCTTGCTCTGCTTCCTGAGCTGCTCTGACTGGTGTCAAGCCCATGTCATGGGCTGTCACTCTCCTCTGCATGGCACAGATGACCCCAGTTAGCACTGCCACCTGCCCTCCAGTTCAGCTCAGGGATGCATCTACCCCTGCTCTGCACCAATATCTCACTCACTGCCTCTGGCATTTTTTCCCAGGAAAAGGGAGAGATAAATACTACCTGGCACGCTGCGGTGTGCAGCCGGCCCGTAAACGCAGCCTCCCGCCGAGCCCCTCTGGGGCTGCAGCTCAGCACTTCACCAGGCAAACACAGCACAGGTCTCTTTGCTGCTTACGGCTTATTTCAGACACCAAATTCAGGAGCAAACTCATGTTGCCTGCTCCCTTTGTAAAGAGTCTTCGTGTGGGCTCCTGTTGAACAGCAGGAGGGGGCCAGCACAGAGCTGTCTGGGGGCTCGGACCACCCTCAGGGATGGGAAATAATTCTGCAAACAGATTCCAAATAGCTGGGGTTTGCATGGGCAGGAAAATACCTCCATGGGTCCAAATTTGGTGGTGGCAGAGGGCAACAAGAGCAGCCAGCATGGGTTTCTGAAATGGGGTGAGAAGGAGCAGATTCTCATCTCTCTAGGGCTGCAAGGAAACACCAAATCTCTGCCCCTGGAGGCAGCCAGGGACTTGGGGTTACCCCTCCCCCTTTCTGCTTCCCCTGTCCCCCGCACCCCGAACATCTTCTGCACATCAATTAAAAGTGTTAGCCTCAAATCTCCTAATTTACCCTGAGTTTTTCTCCTTAATAGCATTCATAGTGGGAGCCATCTGGACCGGTTACTTTATTAGCTTAGAATAATTCAGCTGCTTTGCTAATCTCATCCCATTTCATAGGGTTCGCTCCAGTTTACCCGTGATGCAGCACAGGGCAGGGCAGCGATGCCATCCTTGCTCTCCTGGCTGACGGCTGTCCCATCGCCCAGGGACCCACGACCGAGTAGCCGCCTCCACACAGGTCCCATCCCTCAAAACACAGGCCCACAGATTTCTCTGATGTCTCCAACTCTCTCTGTAGGCGCTCAGAGGGTGCCAGCTCCACTGGGGTTTCCCATTAGCAAGGGAGGGGACTGCAGCGGGTGCCTGAAAACCCTCATGAAGCATCCCTGTCCCCTGGCAGCAGCAGAGCTAACAGTCCCCGATGGCTCAGCCATCCAGTGTCATGTCAGGGACCTTCCCCAGCCCCCCAGGAGCCCAGCAAGCCAGGCTGCTCCTCGGCCACGGCAGCTGCTTGCTGCCCCAAACACTGGCCTTGTTGCAAAACCATAATTGAGCCCTCACCAGCCTAAATGATTAAATTGCCCTCGATTATAGAGAGAAACCAATTTGCCAGCAAATTTTCTTCTCCTCTGCCTGTAGAATTAAGTGGTCTGCAGGCTGGTGCCAGGCTTCCCAAGCATGCATGGAAAGACGGCTCTTATGGACATCATGTTTCTCTCCTCTCCTCTCCTCTCCTCTCCTCTCCTCTCCTCTCCTCTCTTCTCCTTCCCTCTGCTCTGCCGGAGAAACAGCAGGAACCATGTGAATGAGATCATCTGCTCCAAAATTACTCACACTGAATTAATCACCCAGAACGGCAGCAACTGCAGCGGGAGCGAGCCAGGGGCACTCACTGGGGAAGGCGCTGGTGGCTTGGGGAGGGGGAAGCAGCCCCACGACGGGGACGGTGCTGCCTGGGCAAAGGTGCTGGAGGGAAGGGGCCTTGCTTTTCCTTGTCTGCCACTGAGCTGGGGCTTGTGCAAGGATTTTCTGGTGTGTGCTGTGGCAGGAGTTGTGTGCAAAGCCCAGAGGTCACAGCAGTGTGCACAGCTGGTTTTCCTTCCTGCGGGGCAAGGGGCGCAGGGGGTGTTGGTGAGGTGTGCGAGGCGGTGCAGTGCTGCATCCCTGCAGAGTTCATATTGCAGTGCCAGGGAAACAGCACCATGTCCATGGGAGCTAGCACAGAGCCTGCTGTGTCCTGATGGAAAGCTGGGCTGCAGCCTCAGCGGGGCCATTCCCGATGGGGAGCCTGGTCCGGCAGCTCCCTCTGCGCAGAGCCAGCGCTCTGCACAGTGGGGATTGAGTTATGGCTTATAGAAGAGCCAGAAAACATCAAATTACTTCCCTCTGTTGCCATAAATTAGAAGTGCTTGTCCTGCTGAGGGAATCAGGCTCTTTCTAACAAGAACCCAGCCCTGAACTAGTTGAATGTTTCCCTGCCTGTTGCCTTCCTGCTGCCCGGGCTGAGCAGCGGGCAGTGGCGGATGGAGCTGCCCCAGGAGGATGCTGCAGGCGAGCAGCAGCCAGCGTTTGTGAAGCTGTTTGTTTGACAGAAAGGGGACTTTCCCTGGATCAGTCTGTAGTGGCAGGTGACCACAGCCACGGTGACAAGGAGGGAATTGTCACCATGCTACTCCTCGGATAATGTTTAATACACACATCCATGGTGCCCACGATGCTCTTGGCAGATGCAGCTCCCTCGTACCCACTCTCAGTGCATGCCACTGCCCCAGCTTTCCCTTGTCCTTTCCCAACGGAAAGTGCAAAAGGGAAAAGGTCTTTGGGATCTGGCACAAACTGGAATTGCCCAAACTGACCCAATTTGGGAAAGCATGTGAATCCCAGCAAGAATAAAGCAATTGCGCTGGGCTGGAAAGGGCAGAGCGGCAGACGGAGCCGGGGCGAGTGACCCGTAAAGAGCAGCGGGTGAGCCAGCAGCACACAGCGAGAGGTGACAGGGAACAGCTGCCATGTCAGCCGTGACAGTGCTGTCCCCAGCGGGGCTCGGCAGCCTGCACGGAGCCGTGCCTGCGGGGAGGATGCACAGCTCGGGCACAGACGCAGCTCTCCTGCCCCTCCACGCCAGCACCACACGGGCTCTGCAGCAGCTTTGCTCCATGGCCGGCATCTAGGCTGGCGAGGAGCCTGAATGCTGGCAAATGCATTTCCTTGCAGCAGAGGCTGAAGTGTTTCTGGTGCTGTGAATTTGACCCACAAACTCCTCAGTTAGTGGGTGCTTATTATTGTGCTCACCATCCCAGACTGCTCTTTCCTCCTCCCAACTCTGTGGTTCATTTAATGACGGGCGATCTATAGCCGTGTTTACCTGGCAGAAACATGCATTCCTGTAGACAGAATGATGCTCACATGCTCGGGTCTGGCGACAGGAGTGAGTTATTTCCCACGGAAGATCTCAAAGCCATTTGCATTTGTCACCCCACCTACAGAGGTGCAGAGACATGAACAGGTTTGTTGAACAGCGTCCAGCAAGAGAAGCCCTCACACACGGGTGTCAGGCACTAGGGACAAGCTGCAGGGAGCTGCTGCACGCGGACTCCGGGGACAGTGTTGCCTGCATCAAGGCAGAGACACTCATTCTGGCTTCTCAAAGTATTTTTGCAGGTAGTGTTGTTCTAATAACATGACGTTACCTGTCACACAGCAGGAGAGGGATGCTGTGTTGTTGCTGGGGACAACCAGCTCCATTCAGCTCCGAGCTCAGCTCCTGGTCCTGGAGTTGGCTGCCAGTTACATAAAGCCACCTAAATCTGAGAAATTGGAGAAAAACATCTGTCCTGGCTCCTGCCCTCTCCACTACAGCGATGATGGTATCTCTAAATCAAACATTCACCTTGCACAGATATGTCCATTGCACACCAAAACATGATGTTGGTGTGTTTGGATTAATTTGTCAGGTGGAAGATAGAGATCGGTGGCCCCAGCCACAGGCATGAGCCCCCAGCAGCCCCCAAGTCCCCTGCTCCCCACCTGCTCCAGCTGCCACAAAGCCACCACACATGTCCCGCTGGGGCTGCAGCCATCTGGGCATGGGCAGAGTCCTGCAAAGCGCATTAATGCCCGCCCGGCATCCCACAAGAGATGCTGGGCTTTGGTCCCTTGAGCTCTAAGATAGCGAGGAGGTTGCCTCCCCAAATGAATGTTTCTGTGGTGCATTAATACTGAGATCAGTTCAAAACAGGGATGCTCAGGGATACGCTTCCCAGATGAGTGCAGGTGGAGAGGAACGGTTCTGGGGTTGTGTGTTTGTGCTCAGGACTTCTTTGGGTTTTTAGGAATACTAGGGAAAGGAGGCAACTTTTGCCTCCTTTTGGTGCTTTCTGGAAAATTGCATGCCTTAATGAGATGCTGGTGTGTGAGCTTTAAGTAGTCCTCAGCCCAGATAAGGTCCAAATCCATTTTGTTCATGTTTTGCCTGTTTCAGAGAATCCAAACTATTTTTCAGGATTTATGCCCATCATAAAGCCAAGTTCCTGTCCCAAAACAGCCATAATAAGCTATGGCTGAAAATATAAAGATTTAATAAAAACTTGTGCAATAATTTGGCTCTTAATCCCAAACACAATCTCCCCCCTCAAATAACTGCAGTCCCTGCAAGATTAAATTCTCCCTACATAGTGTTTGTAAATCTGATACCTTCCATTGAGCTTAGCCGGGTTTTAAGTTCTTAAATCATGGCTCTGTAATTGCACTTCTTATTCAGTTTCTGATGCAAAGAGTTCCCAAGAAAGCTTTTTTAAAGATTTCTTTGTCTTTGACAGTACTGTGTGACACTTGTATGCATTTTGAAAGCTACGCAGTGCGGGGAATGCAAGAGGTCGATGCTTTCTAAAAGCAAGAGGAGGCTGTGGCTCATGTTCTCATTTTACCACTGAGAAGCAGGTCCCAGAAAATTCAGGACATCTGCAAACTGTTCTTCAACTGACTGTTCTATAAACGATGGGGAATCTGCTCCTCAGGCAGAAGGGGCTTGGGGAAAGGTAGGAATAGTCACCTCCCTTGCCCTGGGCTTCATTTTCTTTCAGTAATTAGCAAAATCCCAATTCACAATAGATAACTGAATAGATGTTTTAAGTGTAAGCCACAAGGAGAAACAGGCAGTGTTTCAGAAACTCCAGAGACCTGTCAGCGCCAGACTCTCCCAGATGACCTTCGGCAAGTCCTTTGATCCTTATATTTCCCATATATCCCCCTGTTTCCTCCAACAAGGAGATATCCCTCTCCTGTGCTCCCATCAGCCCAGACTGCAGCCCCTTGGGGTGATCCATGTGCTCTGGACTGGTGTGACAGTGCTCTGCGTCCCGCTGGAGTCATGGAATGAAGGACTCGGGGCTTGTGGGGTGGGATGCTCACACTGCCTGGTTTTTTATGAGTTTTCAGAGGCCAGGGCCAGGAACACACAGTGCTCCCTTCCCAGGGCTGGGTTTGCCCTGTGCAGCGAGGGCAGCTGTCCGGAGAGGCCGGCTGCAGTCCAGGTTCAGCCACCGTCATCTCCTGCTACTTTATCCCCATCCTCCCTTTCCTGGGGTCTCACACAGGAGCCTTTGCCTCCCTCTGAGGACTGTTTCAGGGTCCAGAAGCATGTTGCTGGGATCCCAGGCACAGAGATGGGAAATTACTGTAAGAGAAGCCTTGCTGGTGAGGCTCCATCCTAATTCCCTGTTTGGAGCAGGAGGTTTTGTCTGTATCAGCAAGAAGGTGCCTCTAACGTGGGCTCTTCCCAAAGCAGCTGCTGGGGAACAGTGAGAAAACACAACCTCAAGCACAGAGATGTCCCTCAGCTTTACTGCACTTTGCCTGGACAAAAGCAGGATCCTGAAAAGGAACGGTCCCTGCGAAGGGCAAGCTACGGGAGTTTGGTCCATCTCCAGAACTCTGGCTTCCCTGGGGCTCATTGGAGAACCGCCCTGAAACCTGTGCTGCTGCAACAGGCAGGACCTCTCTGCATCTTGCTCACTCAGCA
>VZTO01006679.1:0-15881 GCA_013400615.1 Syrrhaptes paradoxus
TTGTGCCCTTTGCCTCTTTTCATTTTACTTGCACCAATGGGCAGTGTCTGGCTGCATCTTCTTAATTCCCTCCCTTCAGGCATTTATACACATTGATAAAACCCCCTTTTACCTTCTTTTCTCCAGGCTGAACTGTGCCAGTACTCTCAGCCTCTCCTTGTATGTCATATGCTCCAGTCCCTTAATCATCTTAGTGTTCATTCACTGGACTCCCTTCTGTAACTCCACCTCTCTTTTATTCTGTGGAGTCCAGAACTGGACACAGCACTCCAGATGTGGTTTCACCACAGCTGAGGAGAGGGATCACTTCCCTTGCTGGCAATACTCTTTCTAATGCAGCCTGGAAGTCTGTTGGCTTTTGCTCCAGTGGAACATTGCATTTTTGTCCAGCAGGGCCCCCAAATCCTTTTCTGTAAAGCTGCTCTTCAGCAGCTCGGTAGCCAGTGGGTACTGATGCACAGGGTTATTCCTCCCCATGCAGGGGCAAGACTTGGCATTTCTCTTTGCTGAGCTTGATGGCCTATTTCATAATTCACCAGGTGAGTTATTCATCCATTGAATTATTCACTACTCTCAGTTTTACATCCTTTTCAGTCTTGCTGAGGGTGCCCTTTGTCCCATCATTCCAGGTAATTAATGAATTTGTTAAGCTCTACTGGACCTAGTATCCACCCTTGGGATTCTCCAGGAGTGACTCACCTCCAGCTGGACTTTGTGCAGCTGATCACAACCCTCTGAGCCCAGCAGTTCAGCCAGATTTCAGTCCACCTTACTGTCTACTTACTTCTGCTTCACTAGCTTTTCTGTGAGGATGCTATGGGAAACAGCATCAAATGCCTTACTGAAGTTAAGGAAAACAACATCCACTGCTTTCCTCATGTCCACCAACCCAGTTTTCTCATCCCAGAAGCTATCAAATTTATCAACCATTATTGTCACTTTGTAAATCCATGCTGACTTCTTCCAATCAGCTTCTTCTCCTTCATGTGTTTGGAAATGGCTTTCAGAATGTTTTGCTCCATTACCTTTCCAGGGATTGAGGTGAGGCTGGCCAGCCTAGATTTCCCCAAATTCTGCTCCCTGCCCTTCTCAAAGAGAACAGTGGTTTTTAGTTTCTTCCAGTCCTCTGGAAACTCTACCAGTCACCATGGCCTTTCAAAGATGATCAATGGTCTTTCAGTCATGTCTGCCACCAGAATTTGTGAGTGCCTCCCATTGGGTCCCAAAGACCATGTGTATATTCACTGTTTTTAAATGTTCCCTAACCTCAGCCTTCTCCTCCAAGCTTAAGTCTTTCTTGCTTCAGACTTTCCTCCGAGTCTCAGGAGCCTGGGATTTTTGAAGGCAGATCTTACCAGTAAAGACTGAGGTGGAAAAGGCACTGAGTGTCTCAGCCTTTTCCATGTCCTTTGTCACCAGCTCCCTTCTCCCATTCAGCAGCAGTCCCACATTTTCCCTAGCCTCCCTCTTGCTTCTTGATACACCTGAAGAAGCCCTTCTTGTTGCCCTGCACATCTCTTGCCAGATTCAGCTCCAGGTGGGCTTTGGCTTTCCTGACTCTGTTACTGCACACTTGGACAGTGTCTTTATATTCCTTCTGGGTGTCCACCTCTTATGTGTTTCCTTGTTATGCCTGAATACTGTCAGGAGTTCCTTGCCCATCTATGCAGACCTTCTGCCAGGTCTGCTTGATTTCCTGTATGTGGAAACGAATGACCACTTTGGAGCTTGGAGGAGATGATCCTTGAAAACCAACAAGCTTGATCCTTGAAAATCAACCATAATAAAAGATCTTATTAGTTTTCTCTGGCAGTTTTCCTGTCTTTTCCCATTTGTGCCTATTTAGTGCTCTAATTTGCCTTGGATGTTTTCTACAAAAATAACACTTTCAAATTAAACCTGTAGTATTTGGTTTGTTAACATTCTGAAATCATCTCTGGTCATTGTTGAATCAAGAGTTTTGGATTGTCTGCGTGAATCTGAGAATAATATTTTTTTCCAATTTATTTCTAGAGAAATAAAGTTTCAGTAGAGTAATGTACTTCACAGACTTCTAGACACACTGTATTGGCAGTAGAGTAATGTACTTCACAGACTTCTAGACACACTGTATTGGAGAAGGAAAAATAAATCAAATATTTAGTAAGCTCAAGTTACTTATTATTAGTAACTTAAATAATTAGTACACTAATTAATTTTAATGTACAGATGCTCATATACATATCTAAGTAGTACACTTAGATGCTCATAAGTGTACTACTTATGCTGCAGTAAGTCATATATCAAACTTTTTACATATAAACAGAATTTTGTACATAGCGTTTTTGTCTGAATCTCTAGGTGATGTGGTGGACCCTATGTTTTCACTTTTCCCGTCTGTTTTAATCTACTTTATTTTTTTTTACAATACACTAGGAAAGAAAAGTTTGAAAAGTTGAAATTCTTTCAGAATTCAGACTTGAAGAAAGGTTGTGTGGCCAAATCCGTGTGTGTAGTGTTTTTTCCAAGTGCTGTCTATTGGTCCTCTATCAGCTGTTTCTTTTCCCTACAAAATGTCTTGCTTTAGTTCCATTCTATCATTGCAGAATACCATAACTGAAAAAGGAGTTAAGCAATTTGCTCTGCAGGAATTAGTTGCAGGAAATATTAAAAAAATATTCTGAACATACGGAAAGAAAGTAATTTATGACACTCTCAGAAAGACAGTTCTGAGGCTGCTTTCCTTTCCTAAAATGCTGCTACTGTTATGTACAGCTCCGTGCACACCTGGAACTTTATATAGCTACACCACTAACAAAAGTGATACTGTGCAGCAGAAAAGACATAGAGATGTACTTGTCAAGAACAGAGTCTGCTTTTTGCTATTCTTGCTTCCTGTGTTCTATGAATATACTTTAAAACACTGTGTTGTTAGGCAATTTTTAACATCCCTTTTTGCCACCTCATAGTGATGGCACTGTGGGTTTTTTTTCCCTCCTCCGGGATTTTTGTGAACTATAGGCTGCTAAAGTTATTCTAAAAGGAATAACTTGATGTAAGAGAGAGAACTTGCCACTTTTGTAGAATAATAGACCTTTCTGTCCCCTAAAACACATCACGCTCTGAGTCTGCATTTCTACTAACAGTGCTCTCCAGTGGCAGTATGCTTGCTGGTTGTCCTCTGCTTGCAAATGTTATATGCAGCCAGTCTCACTCTGAAAGAGAAACAGAACACCCAGATCATGTTGCTGTTAGCAATTAAAAACAAACAAACAAACCCACCTGATTTTATGGCAGAAAATTATTTACATACGAATTGAGAGTTTTATTCTCAATAGAAAATACTAGTCTCCAGACATACTCCATAAAAAAAAAACTCAGATGAGTAGTTATAGTAATGGTTTTAGTTAAACTGTGCTTCTTATACTGCTACAGGAGGATTACCAAGAAATCCCTGGATCTCATAGCACAATTCCTCCATTGCCCTGGGTGTGAGAGAAAGCCTTGAAAAGGTTAGTTCACATACACACTGCTTATGCCTTTGTTCCTGGGGAGGAGCAATAAACTTTGAGTTTTGATCTATGTTGGACAAGAAACTCTAAACTAGTGGAACTTGAGTGGAAAGGTGAGAGATTTTGTTCTCTCTTCTCTGAAGTGGACCTGTGCTTTTGTTGATCAAAGATGAGTAAAATGAAATGTCAATTAGAACATGGCAGTCCTGGCTGATAGTCTCACCTGTTGCAGTGCTCCAGATAATGACTTGGCTTCCCACCTTAGAAAAAGGAGAGAGAAACAATTTATCAGTTTCTTATACTTTCTGTATTTGTGCATTTGGGAGATGTAGTTGAACTCTGATGGGTTCTCTAAGATGCTTTTTGTGGGTAGTCCTTTATATTTAAATTAAATCTGTAAATTCAGTTGAATTTCCAACAGGTCTACAAACTCATCCACAGGGATGCACTGACATAATTGCAAAAACTCTGGTGAGGTCTCATTTGGTATAGGCTACACAGAAATATTTGTCCACAGGAAGAACATGGAGCTGCATTTGTGTTGAGCCTGGAAAAAAAAATAAGCGGAAATATAAAGCAGCAATCATTTTGGGACAAGAATTGATTAAAGTGAATTATGAGTTCCTACTGTTTCCCTAAGTCTTTTTTAGTAAAAAGTTCAAATATTTTGTGAAAGACTGGTGTCATCATTTTGAAAAGAGAGTATGCACACAATGATTCCACTTGATTGAAAGATGGAATTGGAATTTTAAAATGGACTAGAATCATAGAATGTTGGAATGAACCTTTAAAGATCTTCTAGTCCAATCCCTTGCCATGGGCAGGGACATCTTTCACTAGATCATTTTGCTCAAAACCCTATCCAATCTGACCTTGAACACTTCCAATGATTTGGCATCCTGTGTCTCACCACCTTCATTGTAAGGAATTTCTTTCTTAAGCCCAATCTAAAGTCTATTCTCTTTCTGTTTAAAACCATTACCCCTTGACCTATCAAGATGATGTCTGTACTCTTCTCCATTGCCTTAGCTGGAGAAATGGCACTGGAGCCTAGGCTGAGCCAAGATAGTTTTGCAGGATCACAACTCAGCAGACTAGAGAGCTTTCCATCACAGCCCACGCTCATCTACCTAGTCTGAAGACATAAAGGTATTCCCTAAAAGAGACAACAGGGCAAAAGTGCAAAGTAATAGTGAGGACAACACCGAAGAAAAGCAATTTGGGAACTTTCTCTTTTCTATCAAATCCTCAGCAACATCTGAAGTTAAATGCCCCTGATTTTTGTTGCTAAGACATCTGGAGAAAAAATGGGAGGACGCACTGACTCCTCTGCAGTCTGGAAAAACATCCCAAGGAAATGACGATTTATAGTTCCTGGGGACACCAACCAACCATGTGGTTCAAACTTGCTAAGAAACAGGACTGGAGAAGATCAAACATTTAGTTTAACCTCCCATGTGTCATCTTGCATGTGGTTTATTTTTATAATGCACATATGGAAAAAGTGCCTTTAAGAGCTTCCTGGAAGTAAACATTAACCCATCATTAAATCAGTCAGTAGACTATTTTGATTTTTTTTTAACTGTGTATAATTTAGCATTATGTCTGTCTTCAATTTGTGATGAAGGAAGGTGGAATTAAACACAGTTGTCGATAGCATGCAATAGCAGTGAGATATACAGCAGGACTATTAAAGCAACACTTCAAGTGTCAGACAGCAAAGTTCCTTCTGATAAACCAGGAGACTTCCCCAACAGTGTCTCCCTGAGTGTTTCTTTTGAGTGTCTTCCTTGGCAGAGGCGTTATGGCCAAAGACTTATGCTGGGTGGGTTTCACATCACGCATCTTTTAACTGCTGAAATGAAGATGTCTGTGTTAGTCTCCTGCAGTTAACAAAGATAAACAGACATCTACTAAAGATGAAGCTGTGTGGTGCAGTTGCCGTGCAGAAGGGAGGGATGCCATCCAGAGGATCCTGGACAGGATGTGAGTGGTGGGCCCATGCCAATCTTGTGAAGTTCAACAAAGCCAAGTGTAGGGTCTTGCACCTGGGTCAAGGCAATCCCAAGCACAAATACAGGGTGGATGGAGAATGGCTTGAGAGCAGTCCTGAGGAGAAGGATTTGGGGATGTCAGTAGATGAAAAACTGAACATGGGTCAGTAATGTGCAATTGCAGCCCAGAAGACCAACCAGATCCTGGGCTGCATCAACAGAAGCTTGGCCAGCAGGTCGAGGGAGGTGGTTCTGCCCCTCTACTCTGCTCTCGTGAGACCCCACCTGGAGTACTGTGTCCAGGTCTGGAACTCCAAATGAAAGGACATTGAGCTGTTGGAACGGGTCCAGAGGAGAGACATGAAGATGATCAGAGGGCTGGAGCACCTCCCCTATGAGGACAAGCTGAGAGAGTTGGGGTTATTCAGCCTGGAAAAGAGAAGACTCTGGGGGGACCTTATAGCAGCTTTCTAAGTACCTGAAGAGGGCCTACAGGAGAGATGGGGAGGGGCTTTTTACAAGGGCATGTAGCAACAGGACAAGGGGTAATGAATGTAAACTGAAAGAAGGAAGATTTAGACTAGATATAAGGAATAAATTCTTTACTGTGGGGGTGCTGAGACACTGGAACAGGTTGCCCAGAGAAGTTTTGGATGCCCCACCCCTGGAGGTGTTCAAGGCCAGGTTGGATGAGGCTTTGAGCAACCTGGTCCAGTGGGAGGTGTCCCTGCCTATAGTGGGAGGGGTTGGAACTAGATGATCTCTAACTTCCCTTCCAACCCAAACTATTCTATGATTCTATAAGTGTGCCACAAAGGTGTCCTTTTTTTCTCTGGTGACAGTCAAAACAATGTAGATGACTTGCAAAGGTGTAAAGTTAAATAACACGTACAGTCAGCAATGTTCTTCACCCACAGACCACTGTTTCAAAGTTTTTAATCAGTGGTCTCGGATGTTAAAGTGAAAGCAAACTTGTTCCTCAAATTCTTTCAGAAGATTAACACAAAAGCTTATCAAACCGTGAAGGAGACAGCAAATAATGTGCTTATTCTGAGTAGAAACAGACACCTAAATCTTATGCTATAGATAAAATACCACATTTTTCCCTTTTTGACACTTCTTCTTGGTACATTTATATATCCCAGTGTTCCTTTTGCTCATCCTTAGGCATTCAACCTTTCCCACCCAGCACAAAAAGAGTTTTGGTGCCAAATTCATCATTGTGAGTTCCATTCCTGGAATAAAGTACCTGAAAGTCTCCAATTCCCTTTGTAGATCTAACCCTTGAAATCCTCATAGACAGGTTCAAGAAAGATTAATTCATCCCGAAGCAGGGGCAGAGAAGAGCTGTTATGGTGATCAGAGGAGTAGAGAGCATATTTAGTGGGAAAATTTAATGTTCAGATAGTTGAACAAAACAAAGGTGACAGAGACGTGACACAATTGATTTTTATAAATACACCAGAGAGAAAGCAGAGTTATTTAATCTGAAGAAAATCCTCTTACAAGCACAAAAGGCACAGACTGCCCAAGGAATAAATTAAAATTGGATATTGAAAAAAAAATTAATTTGCTGTCCCAGTGAAGCCTCAGAAGAGCCTTCCAGCAAGGCTAACGGGAAAGAATGTGAAGCATAAAACTTCAAATGGCTCCCAACCACCCAAAAACATGGAGTCATGTTGTGCTCCTGAATTACTTGTGACAACAGTGGGCTGGATTCAGTGGCCCAGGAATATGCTCACAATCTTGTTTTCCTCATATTCCAACTGCAGATACAGAGTTTTAGCTCATTTCTTGCTGGAGTCAATCTGTAGCTTTAGCAACCTTTTTCAGGTAGGGAAGGAGGATACAGCTGCCATTTTGTTGGCACTGATAATATCAGATGTCAATGGCATCCTTCTGCTATTTTCCCTTAATCCCCAGCTACTCTGTGTCTGTGCCATGACATGTCCCAGCTCAGGTCATCCAGCTACAAGGCAGAGCTGCAGTTCCAGCTGCATGACTAAAATGAGACAGAGATTGGAAAGCGATGAAACCTATCCCAGGCATGCCTTGCCAAACACGTACATTTGATTCAGCAAAAAACTCAGGTACCCTCTGAGCAAAGAGCAACTGAGACCCAGGAGACAGTTTTACAAAGAGGAGCTGCTGAAGAGAAATTTAAATGCTATAAAATACCCTCCGTGTTTCTGGTTCAGGCAGGCGGGCTGGGATACGCTGTCTGATCAAAGTCTGTCCTGAAGGAGTAAGAGCAGAGCGTTGCCCTCCCTTCTTTTCATCCCAGCTCCCCAGACTGAGGAAGAAACGAAATGTCCCTACCATAGCCCCAGGACTTTTGAACTATCCTTGATAATGAAAAATATAGTGGAGTTTTCTCTACTTCTCCTTACTTTCAGTGTGGTCCAATTATGTTTTCTGCCTGTTCTTCTGTGACTTGCTGGTACCCAATTGTAGCTAATATGCCCTTAATAGTTTTTCCTGTATCAGAGTTGTTCTACTATAACCCAATGAATATGAAATAAAATATTAAGCATTAAGGACCGCTCTTTTATGTAGTTCCAAGATGTAAATGAAAAAATAATAACTACAAGGCATGTATGAGAGTATTTTGTTGTTTTTGTTGGGAGTATTTGCATTACTGTTTCCTGACTGCTAGGGAAAATGAGATTTGCATGGTCAGAACAGCCTTCAAAGCACCATTCCTCCATTTGAAGGCAGGACTCCTAGAGGAAGTTCCCTTCCAATCCATGTGTTTGAACTCCTGTGTTATCCCAGGAGCCCAGAGCAGTGTTTTATATTCCTGCTTCTGCTCCCAGTTGTGTTATTTCAATAAAGGACAGAGCACAAACCCCTGCCTACAGTTCTGGCCCTACAGAAGCCAGCCAGTTTCACCAGTGGCCTCAAGAGAGTCAAGATTCCATTCCTGTGCCCTGGACTCATCTTTAATACATAAACCACAGTAGTTCTTATAATTAGCATCCTGCAGCACTTAAATGTGGCACTTTTCACGTGGTGACAGCCATGCTCAGTATGACACTACAAGCATACTAGGCAAACCAGGGTAAACTAGCTAAGCTAAATAAAAAGTCTCTCTCCCAAAAGAACTCAGGTTGATTTCAGTAGAACAAGAGCTTTTGGTTGGATTGCTCTCATACAAAAAAGGTTGGTGGTACATTGTTAATTTTACTGATGTTAAATGCGCCTTTTATGTTCAAGATCATAAGCAATGTACATTTAACAGCCTGACATATTTAGAGGAAAACAAATTTCCTTTCTGCACACCAGATGGAAATCATAGATGTGAGAGCTGGGCACAAAGCAATGATATCTAATAAAACTAGTATTTTATCAACCTATTTCAGGCTGTACAATTAGAAAAGTTATCAGTTACATCACAACTCATGATACATACCTGCTGAAGTGTCCCCTTTGGGAAGATCAGTATGGCTAGCTCATTGTGAGAGTAAAAGATGTACATCATTTAAATTACATTACACTCCCAGGTGATGAGCAAGGTTATCTGGAAGCAATTGCACTGCACATGAAGCTGATGTCAGACTCCAGGGAGTGCTAGGATTTGCAATGTATGTTCTCTGAATACACTAAAAAGGAGATCACTCTGATTATTTTCATGAGGTTGATTACTCTCATGATCCATACCCAACAGAGGAGATTTTTTTTTAAAAAGCAGGAAAATGAATACATAGGGATTAGGATACCTCAAGCAGTCAGTAGAAAATGACAGGGAAATTGTATATCGGCAGCTCTTTCTCCTCCATTGCCTGAGACACTTATCTCAGGGGAGCAGAACCTCTGTGACACCAGGTTGGATTCATCCCATCTTAGCCTACACCATAGTTTGTAATCCTCATGCTTTCTACAACAAAAGCCTGGAATTTTCAGGCACAATTAATCTAATTTCCTTTAGACATCTAGCTTTAAGAAAAGTCATGCCTTAATGCCTGTTCCCCTCCTACATTTAAAGAAGCAGCTAAATAGGGAAACTCAGGTGTAGGCTTCTTCTGTGTTTCACCAGACGAATTCCACTCTGGGATTTACAGTTTTGAACTCCCTCCTGACCTCAAGTTTTATTTTTTGTTGATCAAAAGGGGAATACATGTGGTCATTTCATGCACAAATAAAAACAGGTTTGCTAGAACTGTCCCTGGGCTTTTGCCTTCCCACTATTTTTCAACACTGTGAGAGTGATCCCATGCCACATGATGCAGTGTGGGCTACATAAACCCTGTCTCATTCCCACCTTACTCAGATTTCCCCTGCATTAGAGATTATTGATTGATAAACTTGCTCAAGAAATGAGACATATGATTTCTACACCTGTTTCATTTGGAGGAGGCAACACTAAATCCAGAGTTGTTTTCTCCTGGGAGAAAAACTTCATTATACATTGGGAACTCTCCTCCTTCCTGTTCGGCATACAGCCAGGAGTATGAGAACATGTAGGTCAATTAGGGGAAAGCTAAAGTGGAGAGCTGGAGTCCAGTCTTGGTCTTCAAGTACTCAGCTGGGTAAAACTGCTGATTAGAAAAAAAGATGATTATGCTAACGCAAAGGTTTGCATCAGGTTCATTACTATCTCCAAAATGAGGTGAGGTTTTATTTTTCTAATTCATTACCTTAGTCTGCTTTCTCTCAAAACTAATTCATATCTATTAACACAAGTAAAATTAAGCAAGAAACTCTATTTCCTAAAAGATAAAACCACAAAGAAAGTACTGCTGCAGGGAATGATGCTGCTAGCATTCCAGCTAACCAAGGGTTTGGCACTACAGAAACATGGCTTAATCAGTGCTTTCAAGAGCTATAGTTCCAATTATAATGCAAAACATATGAATGGTCCCTAGCCTTTTACTATATTTTGCTTTTAACTAGTGCTGCAGGTAGAAAAATAAAACTGCAGTACTGCCTTGGCCCGCTGTGTTTTTCCTCTGCCCCTGTATAGGTGGTGCAGTTCTATTTTTCTAACTGTGCTTCAATCGTCCATTTTAATTATGTTCTTTAATTACTAAAAATGAATGAATGACACATTACAATATTAATAAAAAAAAGTTTAATCATGCTGGGAGGGTTAAACAAGCTCAGCCTAGGATCTAGCCTAGTATCTTGTCTCCAGCATGACCAGTATCAGATGCTGATGCACATGAACAGGGCAAGCATGTTGTGATACTGCTCAATTACCCTGAAGCCTGTAGCTGACAGGTTTCTTGAGCAACAGATGTTACATTTGCTTAAGACAGAGAAGGCAACTGAAGAGTTAAAAAGAACCAGGCCTCTACTCACCTGCAGTGGTGAGCTTGTTTCTGAAATTCTATGTTCTAAAGAAAAAGGGAAGGGAAAAATTCAACTCGCTACATTCTTACATTTCTTAAGGATTTCATAACAACACATTGTTTCTCTTCCTCCTCTCACTCCTTGGTCCTGGCCCTGCTCTAGGACCTGGGTTCATAAACATACGAATTCCCAAATTTATTAGTCCAGCATCCATACACCTTTCACTCATGAGTGAGCAAATGCAATTCTTCATGGGGAGCAGTGTCCCCTTGTATTTGTGTAGTGACAGCTAGCAGTATTAAGTCAATGTCTTCTATACTAACTTGAAGTGTGGCTGTCTGAACCATGATAGGCAGCTGCTGAAGAAAACAGTAGTGTCCCTCTGGTACGTGGGGTTACCCTGTGGAGCTCAGAGACACTGAGCTGCTCTTGGACACACACTTCATGTCCCACTTTTTCTCAATTCTGACCACTTTTAGTCTCTGGATTTTTCAGGATTTTTCTTCTTCTCCAAATGGTCACCTCACCAAATCAGTCCTGTTCTCCATTACTCGGGTTTTCTATATTTGTTAACTTGACCAGACAATTTGAGTTTTCCACTGACAATATGAAACCCAGTCTCCATACTAGACAGGCAGTCTCACTCACAGGCCAATGGTCTTCTCCCCCTAGGGATGGTAAGTCTCAGTGTCTGCCCAGGTGACTCCTCCCCAGCTACAAACCTGATGTTTGGTCCCTCTGAGAGTGAAACAGGCATTTTCATTCTCCACACTTCCCTGATGAAGCATGGGAAACTGGGAGCGGAAGAGAGAACACAATCCTTTCTCCCAGCACAGCCATGGCAAAGACTGTAAACTGGATGCAGATTTTCTTCAGGGTGGCAAAGACATTGCTCATTCTGAGGGCATATTTCAAGTTGTGGCTCCAAAGCATGAGGTTGCCGCTACAGCTGCTAGAATTTTATTCTAATGCTTTAACTGAAATCGTCTACAAAACTCAGGCTGATGTGGGCAGCCAGCTTGGAGAGCTTTGGAATGGTGATTAATGAAATTCCATTCAAATTGAAAACACTGAAAAATAATGGAGAGTGTTTAAATATATTAACAATTTGAGCCCCTCAGATACCCTCATTGCTACACACCCATGGCACCTTTCGTATTTCTCGCTCTTCTATAGGCCAGGTGTTGCATTGCCAGGTCTGAATTTACATTCTTTCTGCATGGTGTTGCCAGAGATCCTCACTGCTGAGACAGCTATGTGCTCATTTTGTCACAAATGCCATTGATTGATCCTGTGAAACGTGTGTGTCTCATATGTGTAAAAGTGTTATTCAAACTAGACGTTCCCACATGGGAAGGTTCAAGAGGTTTACAATATCTATAATGTCACTGGGATTATTGTTAATCTAATTTACAATTTTACTGCTTATCAAGTTTTATTTGTTGTAGAAACAAACACAGAAACAACACAAACCTTTTGTAAGCAATAAACAGGGACTTGAAATAGTTTCTGGAAGAGTCTGGTTATTGGACTCCACCCAGGCAATCTAGTTATGATTTGTTTTCATTTACAAACTTTTACAAGAAAGAAAAGGATCTCTCCTCTCTTGGTGGTAGTTTTGAAATTACCCTTCTAAAAATTCAGTTTTAAGCACAAACCTCTCTAGGAGTTTTCTGAAGGTCCACTGTTCTCTCCTCTGCTGGGAGGCAGCTGATTTCAGAACTTAACAAAAAGACAAACACAAAATTTTTTGAAAGCGAAGACCTTAGAGCACAGTTCCGTTCCACTAAAATATACCAGCATTTCAGTTGCTGATACAAAGGACCCTAGAGTTAAATCCACCTGTTTATTATACAGATAATACTGCAGCAAAAGCTGCCAGCAGGAACCTGTCTGAAGGAAATAGGTACAGAACTAGGAGGAAATATGAAAATAAATATGGATATAAGAAAACTATTATGATTACCAATAGAGTATAAGGATTTCAGAAGTGATGGAAGTACTAGTTACATGCAAGAGATATTAGTGACATACAAGTGGGGAGAACAGCCAAGGCCAGAGCTGTAACACATGCACTCGGTAACCTCCACCCCTGAAACCTCCTATCATCACTCTCTGGCATCCATTCATCTATATATGCCAGTCCTTTCCCTCATGGACTCCACTGCTTGCTCCATGGGAACGATGGGGCAAGAAAGGCAAAACTGCAACCATGGCTTTTGCAGCTGGTCCCTGGGGCAGCAGCAGGAGGATTATGTGTTTATTTGCTCCCAGCTGATGCCCCTGCACAGAGTAATTCTCTCCTCCCATTGCTCCTTGCTAAGGCCTTGATTACAATCATGTTACAATTTATTGGGTGGTGCTAATTAGACCACTCTACGAGTGACCTGAATGCCTCTGCATTTCCCCAAGATCTGGCTCTCTGCAGCAACGCTACTCTTGTAAGTAACATGAACTATAAATGTGTGATGTCTGTTAGTACCATCTCCCATTGCAACAGATGTTTTAGGACCTTAGGAAATAACTCATGGTCCACAACCAGCCAGCCGGTGTCAGTGCAAAGGCAAGCAGGAGTCACAGAGACCACTGGGTCAGATTTTGCCCGTTCACAGTGCAGGTAAGGGTATTCCTGAACACGTGCGCACACACATTGCTGTGTTTAACGTGCAAGATATACTGGCAGTTTTTTTCCCCCTGGCAGACTCTATGTTTCATAATAAACCTAGTACAAGTGCTTTTGTCAATGTAAACTGTATGTGAGTTTGACAGAGAACATACTCTAAAAAAAAAGTGGTTCAGAGCCCTATGAAGTGTTTTGGACACTCAGAGAGAAGAAGTTGAGGTATTTAAATACAGAGATGTAAGCTGCCTGTCCCAGGACCTGGAGGTGGTTAGAGGTGGAAAGGTGTAACTGCCTTTTACAAACAATGTAGGAACCTCCCCACCAGCAGCTGTGACCAGTTTTCCTGCTTTTAAAATAGAGCCCATAGTTGCTGAAAGAGAGGAGTGGCAGTAATTTGCAGTTCAGCAGGGAACTCTTAGGTGTTGTGGTGTTTTGCAGGAGCAATTAATGAGAAGACAGAGTAGGGAGTTACCACTGCAATGAATCTCTGCTATTAGGAGAAGTAAACCAACAAACAGAAGAGACACTTATAAGAGAAACAGGGAGGCACAGAGATATGTTCAACTGCTTATAGAGTGCTATCACAGATTTAACTAAACAGCTAAAGCTTGTTAAATCAGAGTGTTAAACTTCAGCACAGATTTGAAAGGGTGAGACGTTCTCCCAACTGCTGGGCGCTGCAGCCCGTGGCACATTGCATCTCTGGCCAGTAGTTCCTTGCTGTCCCAAATGATTACTTCAGTGTGATGAGCTGCAGCAGCTTACCAGGAAGGAATCTGGGGGTGTCCACCTACATGTTGTGACTGATGTTTGAAACCAGGGACATTCTCAACATGTCTGCCTCCAGCTGAAAACTCCATTTTGCTTGCAGGGCTGTTTTTTTGTTCCCCTACTGTCTTCTGACCTTCATCTTGGTTAAAATTCTGCACTGAAGGTGGACAGTAGGACAGGTATAACAACAGACGAGCCTTAAGTGTTGAGAAAACAAGCCAAACAAAAAGATTGCAACCATCTACTGCAGGACAGGTTTTCAGTTCTGAGCTCTAAAGGAGATGTAACTATATCTCAGAACAGTGGACTGGAGGGTTTGATCATATACCAGAAGGCAGTGGATTTATTACAAATTGCCACTGTATTGAAGCATTCCTCTACTACCTAATGAAGTACAACACAGAGATCTTTGCAATAAGTCCCCACAGTTGCCTTATTAGCCTACCATTGTGCCTGAGGCAATCTTCAGCTCTAGGGAAGACTGATCAGCCCAGGCAAATACCACACCCTGACTCTATCTGCCCTACAACTAGAAAAATCAGGGTGTTTCACCCCACTCCCCAGTACTTCTGATTCTGGAACTATCACAGGCAAAGTGAATTCAGGTCTCCCTGGATGTGACCAGTCACAGCTTGTGACAATTTGGAAGAGAAGGACTTTTCCCTCTGTGGCAGGTTGGCCCTTGGCTTGGGGCCAAACCACACACGCCCGCTCACACAGTCCCTGCCCCCACCCAATGATTGGGGAGAGAATTAAAGAGGTAAATTGAAAAAGTTCTGACTGGGCAGAACCAGCCCGACTGGCAGATCCTCTGATGTTGACTAGCCAAGCGGCTCTTGCTAAATGTGTATCCCAGTTTTTGGGGTAAAGGAAAAAAAAAAGACTCATGGGTTGAGATAAGGACAATTTAATAACTAAACTACAATAATATTGGAAATAATACTATATACAAATATACAATGTGATACACAGTGATACCGCCCCTCCCCACCTGATGACCCAAGGCCCAGCACACTTCTGGCCAGCGACCCCGGAGTAGGGAGGGAATGGGTGATACACAATGATACTGCCCCCCCCAAAAGGCTCAGCCTGTTCTCTTTATGAAGAGAAGGGGAAAAAAACAAAACAAAACAAAAACACCTCTCTTCTGCTTAACCCACGACACCCTCCTGTAAAACCTGGTCTTACTGAGGTAACTACCAAGCACTAGTGGCTGCAGCTGCAGAGCAGGTCATACTTCATTCCTATACTCCAGAAGTTCAGGTGCTATAACATTCAGAAATCATTCTGAACAGCAGATTAGTCTTACAGCCAGCAAAGGGTTAACTTTAGCTTTGTTGAAACCAAGAATGTTTTCATAGAATCATAGAATCAGTAAGGTTAGGAAAGACCTCAAGGATCATCAAGTCCAACTGTCAGCCCACACCACCTAACTCACTAAACCATGTCCTAAGCACCACATCTACACATTTCTTGAACACCTCCAGGGATGGTGACTCCACCACTTCCCTGGGCAGCCTGTTCCAATGCCTGATCACTCTATCAGTGAATTTTTTTTCTACTGTCTAGCCTAAACCTCCCCTGGCGCAACTTGAGGCCATTTCCTCTTGTCCTATCACTTGTTACTATAGAGAAGAGGCCAGCACCCACCTCACTACAACCTCCTTTCAGGTAGTTGTAGAGAGTGATAAGGTCTCCTCTCAGCCTCCT
>VZTO01006679.1:16544-75502 GCA_013400615.1 Syrrhaptes paradoxus
TGTCCTGTACATGCCGTGTGAGCACACTCAAGATGAGCCGTTCCATAATCTTCCCCAGTACCGAGGTCAGGCTGACAGGCCTGTAGTTCCCTGGGTCCTCCTTATGGTCCTTCTTGTAGATGGGTGTCACACTGGTAAATTTCCAATCTTCTGGGACCTCCCCTGTTAGCCAGGACTGTTGATAAATGATGGAGAGTGGCTTGGCAAGCTCCCCTGCCAGCTCCCTCAGTACTCTCGGGTGGATCCCATCTGGCCCCATAGACTTGTGTGTGCCCAGGTGGCATAGCAGGATGTAGTGAACTTCAGTGGAGGCAGGATTCACCTTGTGCTATGTAGAGGCACTCAGATTAGAAATGGTTTTCAGGTCCTCACCAGTGCCAGCATGCTTGTTTTTAAGCCACCCTGAATCAGACTACACTGTTCTTGCAGCGTAACAAA
This sequence comes from Syrrhaptes paradoxus, assembly GCA_013400615.1. Taxonomy (NCBI): domain Eukaryota; kingdom Metazoa; phylum Chordata; class Aves; order Pterocliformes; family Pteroclidae; genus Syrrhaptes; species Syrrhaptes paradoxus. The sequence goes on from VZTO01006679.1 coordinate 16,983, forward strand.
CTGGCTTGAAGTAGAATTAAGCATACCCTGCCTCATGTCTTTCAGCTCCATAGTCCACTGAGTGTGGGCTCAGAGCCATATTAGACATGTACTGACACCACTTACCTCTCAGAGGTTCTTAGCTCAGGCTGTGGCGTTGTCTGGCATTTCTGGAGATTATTTCATATGTGCTCTGTGCTTAAAGTTTAATCCTGAGCCAATTTACTGTATCCAACTCCCTGTAATCTCCATCAAGCCCTTCTGTCCATCTGCAAGGACACTGTCAGGCAGACAAGAAAGACTCATGTTGTCCCCTGGAAGGGCCCTGGCACAGCTGTCTGCAGAACAGTGAGGGGCTGCCGGCAGAATTCACACTGGACTGAGTTCAGGCTATTGGAAAAGACACTGTGGATACACAGAGCTGGGTTTCTGACAGCATCAGCTTCAGACCTCTGCAAGGAAGCATCTGATACAGGATGGACAAATGCAGTCCAAAAAAGCAAAGCTGTGGATATCTTCCAGACTACTGGACTACAGTGGATTCAGGCAAGCCTGTGATTGCATACAGCCCAACTTGTAAAAACGAGACCTTAGCCTATGACAAGGTGACGGCTGTATTTGGCAGCTGCTGATGTGTCCCAGTTACCAGATCAAGTGTGCTGTGGGTGAGTCTGAAGTTGCTGTTGGACTTGGACCTGCAGGTAACTGATGGTGCAGCCTTACTTACTGCAGAGCAAAAGGTAGCCCAGGTGTGAAGAGAATGATGTCTGCTTCCATATATTTCTGGGTCATCAGTCTTTGCTGTTTTTTTTTTTTGGTCTGCATTGATACATGAGAAAGTTCAATGTTCTGCTAGGGAAGTAATTGGACTTTTATAAAATTCATAGGTGTAAGAAAAATCTAGATGATACATGTGCCACTTTTGAAGGAGTTCAGAAGTAGATGCTTCTGACCAATTGTCATTGCCCCTCTCAGATCACCTTGAGCTTCTGGGACCCTAAAAAATGTACAGCCCTCTCTAAAAAACAGATGGGGAAGCCATTGCAGCAATGGTCTCCAAGGAAAATTTGAAAAGTGCTGTTAGTCTTCTGTTTGAAACACTTTATTTATCCAGGATTTGATTTTGTTCATTAGCATCCAGCTTTAAAAATCTGAAGCAGAGGTAGTGTATTCAGTCTCTTTCAGATTGTCATCAGCAAAGTACTTTCGTTCAGTTTCCAGATATAGAGGAATACTTATGTATCATTATTGTGATTTTCTGATGATACTTCACTTTAGAAACCCATGAGTATTTCAAACCTTATCAGTTCATCCAACACTCTGGTAAGTCAATTTTAATTAGCTCAAATCCTGGTGTAAATCGAACAACAGCTGTCATTCCTAGTTTTCACTTTGGTCTTATTTTCTTTGAATACATGGAATTTAAGCCCTCTGCCATCATGCTTCAGTTACATTTTAAATGTCATCTGAATAGATCTTCATCCAATTATATGCAGTCTCTAACTAAACAACAGTAACATTTTTCATTGCATATTCTCTACATATATTAAGTGCTTGAAAACTTTAACAGGTTTGAAGTTGCTGGGTAATAAATGTACAAAGGAGTGGCTGAATGGCAGCACTGTTAATGGGGCTGTCTGGATGGAAAAGTCTGGGTTGACAGAAAACTTAGGAGACTGGCGTCTTTGGAAGACTTTCATACAAGGTTGCTTAATTTGTGGATCCCGAATAGGATAGGATAGAAATAATAGAATAGAATAGAATAGAATAGAATAGAATAGAATATTTTCAGTTGGAGGGGACCTACAATGATCATGTAGTCCAACTGCCTGACTGCTTCAGGGCTGACCAAAAATTAAACACGTTATTAAGGGCATTGTCCAAATGCCTCTTGAACACTGACAGGCTAGGGGGCATCAACCACCCCTCTAGGAAGCCTGTTCTGGTGTTTGACAACCCTCTCAGTAAAGAAATGCTTCCTAATGTCCAGTCTAAACCTCCCCTCATGCAGCTTTGAACCATTCCCATACATCCTGTCACTGGATACCAGGGAGAAGAGCTCAGCATCTCCCTTTCCACTTCCCCTCCTTACCCCTCAGCCTCCTTTTCTCCAAACTAGACAAACCCAAAGTCCCTAGCCACTCCTCACAGGACATGCCTTCCGGCCCTGTCACCAGCTTTGTTGCCCTCCTCTAGATGCATTTGAATACCTGCACATCCTTCTTAAATTGTGGGGCCCAGGGCTGCATGCAGTACTCAAGGTGAGGCCACACCAATGCTGAGTACAGCAGGATCATCACCTCTTTTGACCAGCTGGTTGTGCTGTGTTTAGAATTATAGAATCATTTAGCTTGGANTTTGAATACCTGCACATCCTTCTTAAATTGTGGGGCCCAGGGCTGCATGCAGTACTCAAGGTGAGGCCACACCAATGCTGAGTACAGCAGGATCATCACCTCTTTTGACCAGCTGGTTGTGCTGTGTTTAGAATTATAGAATCATTTAGCTTGGAAACACCTCTAAGATCATTGAGTCCAACTGTAAACTTAACACTGCCAAGTCCACCACTAAACTATGTCCCTAAACACCACGTCCGCATGTTTGATTCACCCCAAGATGCAGTTTGTCTTCTTGGCTGACAGGCACACTGCTGACTCCTGCTGAGCCTCATATTGATCAGCGGCACCTCCAGATCTCTTTCCCATTTATACTTCTGCCCAGTGTTACTGCATCGCAGGTGCAGAATCTGCTGTTTAGTTGGTGTCAATGGGAAATGCATACTTGGCTCAATGGCTCTAGAAAGATAGTGACTGTGTTAGACATGTATTAGGCTGGTTTCTAGATATCTTAGGCAGTATTTATGTCACCTTACATTTTGGATGTCTCTGATGTAAATCAACATATCTGGGATGGTCACCCTACACTGTTTGTTTTGAGGTCTTTTTATCAATGTCATAAGCCTTTCTGTGATAGGTGATTCATCTCACCTATCTTAGAAATGTAGAGAAGAATGAAAAGAAACATTTTGCAAAAGCACTCATTCATCTCATTAATGACAAACACACAGATCAACATTTGGTCTTATAAATACAATCTTTTGTTTGATAGAAAGCTTCAGTACTAATGGCATATTAGGTGCCCAAGGGGGTTAGGCAGGTATTTTTGGATTGCTCACCATAATTTAAGTGCCTTGTGTTCATGTAGTTTTCATTTCAGACATCTATGGATTACCTGGGTTTTTTCCTCTCACTTTATTTGGTTGTACAGCCACAGGAGAGGGATATAACAAGCAAAATCTTTGGAAATAGTCTGATTCCTAGTCTGTTCCACAGCAGTATGTCTATGTGTTATGTGTCCCCTGGAACACTTAACTGCACATGTCATTCACAACCTTTTAGGGATTGGAGATGTTAAGCATACATTGTCACTGCCATACATGCCTGGCATATCTCCTATGAGCAATCAGCCAGGTTTAGTCATCTTGTTTGCCTTCCATAGCTACTATTGAGGGTGAAACATCTCTCTTTGTAGGAATATCTATAACTTGTTTGGCCTTCTGAGTAAATCTAAAAGACCCATTGTGTGAAACAGTTCAATACACCTATATGTTGGACTGATACAATAGTTCTGAATGTATATACTCTGCAGAAAAACATGTCAGGGGCTCAGGACTTAACCAAGATGCATAAAATAGGGGGTGGCCACCCCCAGCAGTCTGAGCAGTCTGTCGTGATAGAGTCACCTCAAAAGGGCAATTCAGATCTAACATAAGTAGAACTGCTCTTTGCAGGTCTTTCTGTCCTCTTTTTTGCTCTTTCTGTTTGCATTTTACAGAGCTGACAAAAAAATAATAGCTGTCCCATTTGAGCTGGGAAAGAATCTAGGACTTACCCAACATTAATGGAAAGACAATGATCAATCTGAAGCTTCTGTGTGTTCTGGGATAGATAAATTCTTACCTCTGGAAGTTCTCAACATCATACTATAAACGTACATGGAACAAATTCAGACCTGTACTACTCTCACAGATAAATAATTGAATATTTGAATATTTTGTGCCTAAGTATATTTAAATACTAAAATCCAGGTTTAAAAACATTGAAAACAATATTAACCTTACTTCCTTCCCTGCACTCTCCCCGTAGCACAAGCTCTACCATAATTTGAAGCCTCTGTTTTGGAGAGAGACAAAGAAAGAATGAATCCTGTGAAATGTATTCTGTGGGGAAAAAATAGCAGATGCAAATAGAAATTAGTTCAATGTGTATACATCAGAGCCCTAGCATTCAGCTGTCTGAGAAATTTGCTAGTGAAATACCAACCTTATGATAGGATTTAATTTTTTCTTTGGTTCAGCAGATTCTTTTTTCATTACTATAAGAAATATTGTAGAGCATGCAAAGCTCTGGATAAAGTACACTAACAGCTTCAGCTGAAAAAAAAAATTCATGAGTATGATACAGTGGATGAAGGGAACTGTCTTTTGCTACAGTAATTATTACCCTTGGCCTTCACTTGCTTGTATTCCAAAAGATGAACCTGATGTATGGTAAGGTTTACAGCAAGAAATCTGACTTTGAAGTGCTGGAATGTTGCTATTTAAAAACAGAAGAAAACAAAACAAAGTAAAGCAAAGCAAGCTTGCATTATCAACACTGAAACAAATACAGTTAAAATTAGAAAACTCCAGCAGCTGCCTGTTGTTTCAGGATCTATTTCCTGCATTATGCCCATAATATTTTGCAGGAAATGTATTTCAGCATCCTCAAAGCTTAAACTTCAATATCACACCCAAGAATGAAATTGTAAAGGCTTTGAGCTAAAGTGGAGAATTGAATCTTAAAAGGAAAAATTTTGTCTGTCATTACAAGCAAGCAAGCAAGCAAGCTCTATTGGCAGAAACTGAATTTTCTCCTTGCAATTTCTATACTGCCTGTGCAATGCACGAGGTTTTACTTTAGCCAGTACTTAAAGTAAGATTAACAGCAAGATACATATTAATGAAGAGGTTTTACCTTAATATCCATTTCTAAGCGCAGCTCAGTAGAGCAGTACAAGTAGCTGTAAGACACGGTGCAATTGGAGACATAACCATCAGAGCGGCAGCTGCTAAGATGTGAGGTACATGAGATCTCACCTGTACCTTCGTGTGAGGTCTGCAGAAGTGATCTGGTCTCTGAGAAAAGGTGGTGCACAGTCACCTAACCACAAAAATAAGCTCTTTAGTTTGGTAAAAACAAAAGAGCAACAATCACAGATGTTTTTGCAAATGTCTGCAGTAATGTCAGCTTTGCAATTTTATCACATATGAACAGAAAATTAGCTATGGTATTGATGCAAAGATTAGTTATTTCTGTTCTAGTGACATACAATAAAAGCAAATCTCTTTCTTCCTATCTTTTATGATGTTCATAAACTGGTGATTTAGAGCTTCTATTTAAAGACACATAGCAGATCCAGTAAAGGCACGAGCATAACCTGAGGGACTTTGTCTTCCTTTCTTCCCTAATTGGGTTTTGTTTTGTTTTTTTGCCCCAGTCCAGAATTAGATTGTTAAGTCTTCAAAGCAGGGACCCTGAGCTCAATTATCCTCTCATTTTCTTCAGTCAAAGTCACTGGAGTTTCACTGAAAGTAAACTTGCAAAAGCGGGTGAATAATCAGACTTACCTTACTATATGTCTCAAAATAAATCCAAATTATACAGTCATGTGATGCAATCACCTGAGAAAGTTCACAGCATACTACATGGGTTGCTCTGCTTTCCCCATTGTAATTTCTTTCATTATCACATGACAACAAAAATGCTGCCCCTTGCTATTCTTGAACCAGGAGAGAGAAGTACTTAGCTCTGCTAAGGTCCCTCCCACTTCCTAAGCTGCAATTGAGTATGATAAATTGCTTTACTATGGTCAGTTACAATTTTGGCAAAGGTATTTCTCATTCCAAACATGCTGGTCTCCTCCCTATTGTACAACTGCAAAATGACTTAGGTCATCAAGCTCAAAATTCAGATTTTTTTTTTTTTTTTTAAAACTCATACTTAAAATTCTCCTCCCAGGAGAATCAGAATGACCCATGTGTCGAATAAGGCTGAGACTACCTGGCTATAAAACCCAAGCAGAGCGAAGATCTTCCAGTGGTACACCATTAGGCACCTGACTAACTGTGTCAAGAAGGACTTAGCTTGCAGCCCTCCTTTCTGCATTTCTTTCGTGATAGTTTACAGCTGCTCCTATGTCTAAGTTCTTATGCTAATGCTTATGGTGCTTCCTCTTCATCACATACTCTTGCCACTGCAATATGTGGAGGACTTGCTGCCATTTCTCGATACAGCCATAATGGTTCCTGGGATTTGGAAAGTCCTCTCAGTCCCTGGGGATGGTACTAGAAATTAGGAGGAGTATTCTGCTTTGATGAGGACAAAAAAACATGGGATATAAAGCGCAGCAGAAACCTTTGTCCAAGCCATTTGAAGGTCAGAGTGACAAAGCAGGTACCAGACATGATGAAATGGCAAGAGAAGTAAGCATCGAATGTGCTTCTGAAAATCTGAGGAAAAAACAACTGTTTCATTAAGTTAAAGGACACACAGAGGAAGGGAACACTTATTTAGCTTGCTTTACCTTTTCTCCTTGTAAAATTTCCTTTAATTAATTGTACATGTATAGCAATATGCAGATATTGATACAGAAACAAGCTCCTAACTCATCCCCAAATATCACTTGATCATTCTGATGTTCTGTTTAAAAATGGCATGGGTTACCTTTATAATTGCCTTTACAGTTACCTTTTATTATCTTTAAAATTTATTAGTCATTTTATACTTTGAACCTTAGTGTAGTATGTGATGTAATGCTTAATAATGAGCTTATTTATTTTAAAAATGCTGCAGTATTTTAATTAGAAGTTGTTTTCACATAAGTGGTCTTAAAATCAGATCTATTTCTGTCTAACAATAATAACCGGGTACACGCACTGTCAGCCTCACACAGTGAATCAAAAACAGTTAAAATGAATTTTTACCTCTAGCTGACAGTTTTCCTGCCATATTTATGGATTTTATTGTTGGAAAGAAATTTAAGGGGGAGAGGGAAATTGATTTATTTTCTTTGTTCCACCTATTAACTCTACACTGGGTTTTGAAAGATGTATTCAGAAAGGGGAAATAATTAAACCAAAAATAAGCTGAATATTGTATTTTGAGTCTCCTTCAGTTACAGCAAATCATAATGATAAAAATGTAACACTTTCGAAGAGAACTGTTTTGGCCTGTTTGCTTTTATTAGGCTGGAAATATCCCTTTAACATTCTAATCTAAAACTGAATTATGCACAATCTCATGTCTTGGAAGAATGAGATTAGCATTAAGGAAGCAGTTAATGTCAAACACACTTATTCTGCCTTTCTCCTTTAAAAGTAGTAGGGTTGACAGCTTGCTTTGGTTTTTACTTCAGTTTTATTGTGATTTTATGGGTACAAAATAGATCTGTAACACTGCTTCATTACAGATTTTTTCCTGATATTTGTCTATACTTTGAAAGAACAGAGAAAATTCCAGTATTCCAAGTGCATGGATCATACCTGTATGATACCGTCTGATCGGTGGTCTAGGGAACAATTCGTTATGCTAAAGTTCCTCTGCTGAAATCTTCTACCGGCAGATCACGAGAAGGTTGATGAGAGCATGCTGTGGTTTGATGGGTTGACTATTCTACTTAAATAGTTGATATCAATAAACCTAAGTTTTTAGACTGAGTTTCATTGTTTATTCAGCAAAACATTGGCTTTCTCTTCATCTAAAATTCTTTGAAAATGTGTTTTTTTCAAAGTCTGAAGTCCCAGGTGCTGACTGGATGTTGGTTATGTCTGCCTCTGGGAGCAGAAGACTTTTCAAGCACACACAACAGTCCTGAGAACTTGTGGTGGGTTGTCCTTGGCCAACAGCTAAACACCCACACAGCTGCTCACTCACTCCCCATTCCTGCGGGATGTGGAGAAAATAGAAGGAAGGCGAGAAGACTCATGGGTTGAGATAAAAGTCTAATAGGGAAAGCAAAAGCTGCCCACACAACCAAAGCAAAGAAATAATTAATTCACTATTTCCCATCAGCAAGCAGATGTCCAGTCACTTCCACAAAAGTGGGGCTTCGTCACGTGTAATGGTTCGTTGGGAAGACAAATGCCATAACCACAAACATCCCACTTCTTCCCCCTTTCCCTGAGCTTTTATTGCTGAGCAGAATGTCATGCGGTATGGAATATCCCTTCGGTCAGTTTAGGTCAGCTGTTCCAGCTGTGCCTCCTTCCAGTTTCTAGCCCACCCCCAGCCTACTCACAGAGACAGAATGGGAAAAAGAGAAAGCCTGGACGGTACGCAGGCATTGCTCCGCAGTAGCAGAAACGCTGGTGCATTAATACTTTTAATGAAAATCCAAACCAAAGCACCATATGGGCTCCTGTGAAGCAAATTAACTCCATCCCAGCCAGACTCAGTGGAGTGTTTCAGCATGTAGAGTTACTTTGGCTGTCACTCAGTGTTTGAACTTGGACTAGTAACATCTCACTGCCTCAGTTTACTTGGGCTTAACATAGGAGGAAAAATTCTCCTTCAAGACATCAAGAATTGCTGTTCAGAAAGTGCTTTTGGAGCCACAGACTAAAAAAAGCAAGAGAAGTGTCAAATACCTTAGTATTATTTTTAACCTTTGAATTTCAACTCTCTCCTCTCCAGACGTGTTAAGGAATTGGCTTAGATTTATGCACACTGAATTTTATGGTTTCACCAAATTTAGTGCTCCTTCACAAGTCCATTCATTTTACTTTTCTGTATGTCTCAGGTTTGATGAAACTATGCACCTAACAGACTTTGGAGATATTTTAAAAGCAATTAAATATTTTATTCCTGTTGATGTTTAGGACTGATGTTGTTTTATTTTTTCATGTTATCAGGTTAAAGTAAAGCCCTGACTACAGTGTTTTTCAGGTATGATTTTGTATGGAAAATAATAGCTACAAAATTAAGCTTTGGAGTAACAGTGACCTACAAAAAACAAAACAAAACTAAAACCCCGCGAAACAACAGAGTGAGATTAGATGTGTTCTAGGAATGAGTAGTGCTTGTTTAAAGTTACTAACAGAGGTTCCAGAGATAAAAAGAGGAAGGGATTTCATAGTAACTCATTAGATACTGCCTACTATGTGTACAGAAAGGATGACAATGGCCTCAGGTACTGTAAATTAGGCCAATGCAAAATTAAGAAAATGAACCAACTTCAAAAGGATGAGAGAGAGTAATAAAAACTGTGCTGGATTCTAGTGGGATGTGCTAATCAAAGACAAGCAGGCTGCATATAGATCCCAGTCAGTTTCTTCTTATTCATATAACTAATAGGGCATTAGTGGGTAATATTTCCAGGAGTAAAACAAGGCTGAAGCTGAAGTTAGAGTGGCCTCAGCTTGGACACTCAATCTGGTACCTAACAGGCAGATACCTAGTCCCAGCAAGGAGACACTTGGACCCTTGATCGCCATCAGTGAAGGGTTGCCTCTGTTCATAAGGTGCTGTGCTGTTGAAATCACAGAATGAAGGAGAACAACCAAAGTCCTGCTCCTCTCAGACCAGGCTCTCATCATTTTCTGCTTTAATACATGGGAGTGATATATAAAATGCACAGTCACGACTGAGAACTCACACCTGACTGTTGCCCACCCTTACTCAGCGGTGGAGTTGGCTCTGGCTTCCCACTCCTCTGGACTCATGGCTTTTACATTAGTGGGTACCTCAAGGCTCCATCCTGGTAGTCAGGCTGCTGTGCAGTGAAGCAGTACCGTGGCTGAGCCTGCGAGGGCTTGGGGAGGTGCAAGATACCACGAGGACACTCTTGTGCGGGGTTGTCCTTATGTAAGTCTGTAGCACTGCCCTGGAGGTCACTTATTATCTGAGATTTACACCCTCTGAACCAATCTGATTTAGTCCTCACCCTTCTCTGCAGGTACTTTCTATCAAAATGACATAGAAGTAACAGTCAGTAACATACACATAAAAGTCACCATAAAAAATGAAAAAGTTAAATAGGAGATTACCCAGTAGGTTTTTTCTGTTAATATTTACTGTTTAAAGACCAAATGTAGAGTCTTTACATTATCTAATAACCAGCTGACATCAGATGTAGATTTGACTTTTCACCTGTTTCTCTTCTATGTGATACAGCAATGACTCAGGCTGCACGTGAAGGACAGTTTTATAAAAACACGTTTTTGATCATTTCTAGTCCTGATCCTTTTTAAAGGGTATGAGTTTCAGTACATTGCCATTACCTGCTAATTTCATGGTCCATGGCTGAACATAAGGCTGTAATTCAGTTCTGGGGTTTTTTCTGATATTATAAACAGCAAGAGTAATGCTGATTTACATTCTCCGTGTTCACTGAGGACTGTGTATTGTTATTTACAATAGAGGCAAGGGATTTTGCAGACACCTAGTCATTAAGTTATTTAAAGTCTGTCATGCTGGAAAAGAAGATTTAATCCATAGAATGTGGAAAGGAAGGGATTACAGTGCTGGAGATCTCAAAAGGAAGAGATTGCCGAGGAAAAAAATAAGCACAGTGTGTTCACTTCCTGAGGAACAATCAGTTGTAGGCAAGTAACAAACAGCATGCACCGTGCCTGCACATACAATCAATTTTTTAACAAAAAAAAAATTATGTGGCTAATCAAACACTAGTAAGTCATTGCATTATAAGATATTTATAACGGAATACATACACTTTCCACATAATAATACATTAAATTTAATTGACAAAGTGATGGGGATCTCTTATATCTGCTTTTGCTTGCTCTGACAGATATCTGTTTCATGTTATGTTCAGATCAGCAAGAAAGTACAGTCATAGTTGCAGTAGGAAAAGCTTTTGAAAGATGTGAAATCAATAGCTATCCTGAAATTGGTACCAGAAGAGAAATATTTTGCAGAGCGATTAAACTTACAATTCACTGTGAGCCACACACTGATCTTACAAGAAGCTGAACATTTTCCCTCTGCTCCAGCAGACCACTCATGCATGGATGACAGATAAAGTCCCACAGAAGCACTGGCACTACTTATGTGCTTACATTTAAACTGGTCCTTAAACACCTCAGGTTTTGAAGCAGGATACACAGCAAGATACAAGAACCAACCTTTAATGAAGATTGATTAACAGTCCAGAACTGAATTCTGCACTCCTCAAGGTCAAAAAAAGTTCTGCTCATTCACAGTCTGTGATTCATGCTGCTTAAGGCACCTGGGTTGCATATTTAAAGTATGATTATGTCACAGTCTCTACACAGGCAAAACATCCTTTTGTCTGTCTATTGAAGCAGATGTATTAATTCTACAGATAAGATTCTGAGCTCTTGATAATAGCTTAATCCTCTTCCTTTACTTGTTAGCCGTCCTCTGTACCTCAAGCCTTTACATTGATGATATGTATCATTGACAAAAGAGCTGTTTTGCTGCCATCATCAGATGTAGCAGCATCCATGTGCTTTGGGTGAGTAAGAGAGGACAGGAGCAACCTGAGGGCATGGGGCTTGTATCTCTATCTCATTGATAGCTTGTATCTCAGAGAATCCCACTCTATTGGCTTCTTTAAAGGCGGCAAAGGCAGGAATAAGCCAGAAAAGTTGTGACAGAGCCAGTAGATTTACTATCTGTCTATCACGGGGTCTGTTGCTCATCGGAAAGCAGTGATTCAGGGATGTGGGAGTCTGCTACCACTGACACGGGGCAGCCTTGCTGCCCTCTTCCAGCCAGAAAGTTAAGGCTCTTTCACACCCTTCCTCCAAAAACATAACAGGGAAGTTCAAGTGCACCAACTTCTCTTCCTCCGGTGGCTGAAAATGGATGGATGGATTATGATGTTCCTCTGATATGGTATGTACTCACTGCACTGATAAGGGAAGTTAATTTTACTAATGCCTGCCTGCTGACTTAATGAAAACTAGAGCTTGTGCAACTAAATTAGTATCTCTTTGTAATAGGGGAGGCTGGTCAATAAAGATAACAGCATTGTTCTAACATCAGCAGACAAAATACTTGACTTGATGATATACATTTTGATTGAGAAACTAGAAGAACAGAAAAAATTCACATGGTAAGTGGATTAAAAACTAGTGATCTGATAGATCTCAAAAGATAATCGTAAATGAATAATCTTCAAGTGTGTGTGTGCTTCTTGGGATCCCTCCAGGGAGCAGGGTTTCATTCTGAGGTGTGTATCTCAGTGATCTAGAAGGAAACATAACATCATTGCTTATAAGATTTGCAGATCACAGTGTTAAAGATAGGGAAGAGTGATCAGGCTCTGTCATTGATAAAGAGAATGGTGTTAAGCAGTGTGCAGACAGGCAAAATGCAAAGCAAGAGGGATNTTGGCTAAAACATTTTTTGTGTTTTTCACTCAAATGCAAAATAACACAAGAAGGGACTATTTTGCCCAAGCTACATGAGATGTTACAGTCTGCTTCTGGCCTTCTAGTCTTTGAGTGTATTTTCTACGAAATGTTTTGCCTCTACAATTTCCTATTTCAGACTCAGTGTTCTGAGATTTTTTCTTCTTCTGTCTGACCTGGGACTTTCATTATCCAAGGAAAAACAGGTTTAGTAAATCAAACTAAACTTCATCCTTTGCTAAGGACTAAACTTTGCCACTGGCCTGGCAAATTTTCCTGCCAAAACTACATGTAAAATGTACTGGATATATTACCCTATTTATTTTTTGTCTCCTGACTACCTTGCTCATTCACAATCCTATATGTGCAGAGCCATAAGGATTAAGAGTATAAGAATAATTACATCTTCCATTTGATTGCAAAAGCAAAACATTAAAAAAAATCCCCTCACCAAAATAAAAACAAGAAAACCAAAAGTATTAAATTTAGAGTAGAATAATTCATTGTCAGGTGTTTGACAGAGAAAAACAGACAGAGGGGCTAGAGTAAAACAATGTCAGGCAGGGAAGGAAAAGGAGAAAATGTCTGGGTGGTTCATTCTTGACGTCAACAAGACTGCTTACCTCTCACAGCTCCCATCAGACTGCCCAATGCATTCTGGCCCAATGTCAAAACTGTCCTTGGCTAGGACTGCTTAGATACTCACTCAGCCATAGCAAGAGACTAAGAGAAAATCTATTCCCTGGAGGAGCTGTAAGATGAATGAAAGCAGCATCTGCCTCCCCAAGCACTGTTTTGAGGGACAGCCAAACGGGTGCACATGGCAAAGCAGTGCAAGACTTTTAAAGGCAGAAGTCCACACTTGTGAGGTGAGCAGGAATCCAGAACAGCCAGAATGAGTCTTGGAACATGGGAAAGACGAGATGTCAGAACATCTCACTGTCTCTCCTGAGATAGTAACCTCTGGCAATGTCCATACTCAGGAAAAAAAAGAGGTTATGGACCATTGGAACACCATGTAGCTAGGCTAGGTGTGGCACCAGTCAGCCCATTCGCATATTGGCTATGGTATTTCCCACTAGACCAAATTACGCCGGAGAGCTGATTGAAGCACTCCAAAACAGAGCCAGGGAGTGAGAAGATGAGCAGTAGACAAGTGCCTGAGCTCACACCCTGGCTACACATGGACATAATCCACGTATCCGTTCTGCCAATGTCTCCATCACGAGGCTTCATGTTGTCAGTGGTTCAGCACATATTAAATGTCTGAGAGTAACTCAGAATACCTTAAAACATGATAGCTAGGATATTGTAAATGTGAAAGAAAGAAGGGGCTTTCATCCACCTCATCAGGCTGTGTGAATTCATAGAATCATAGAATGCTTTGGGCTGGAAGGGACCTTAAAGATCATTAAGTTCCAACCCCCCTGCCCTGGGCAGGGACACCCTCCACTAGCCCAGGTTGCTCAAAGCCTCATCCAGCCTGGCCTTGAACACCTCCAGGGATGGGGCATCCACAGCTTCCCTGGGCAACCTGTTCCAGTGCCTCACCACTCTCACAAGAAAAAATTTCTCAATGAATAGAAAGGATCACTTTTACCTTGACAACACTGCCAACTAGCCCTCTGTATATTTGCTTTAGTATCTGAAATGAAGGGATTTTGGAATTGCATAAAGATGTTTTAGAAAATTTTAGAGGGGTGCTCTCTCTCCTTCTCTTGGGAACTGCTTTGGAGCTGAAGATCTTGTGCTTGGTCCTCACCTGAGCTGCACTTCGGCTTCTTTGTGGCTGTGACTGTGCCCCATATTGTGCCTCCCTGATCTTGACTCTGATCCTGAACCTCTGCATTGACTTTCTGGCTTCACCTTGGACTTGCCTCATCACTGTAGATTTGTTGGGTGAACGCTGGTCTGTATATGATGCTGGTTGCTATTGCAGGCCTGCTCTGCACTTCTGGTTCCAGTACAGTGGGACAGGCCTGGATGGTGACAGTACTGCCTCTGCCTTCCTTGCTGTGAATCTCAGCTCCTACCTCCCCTTGCCCTCCAGAGCAGTCGGCCCTCACCTCCCCCGGCAGGCTGTGTCTTTGGCAGAGATTTTCAGCCTGTCTGATTTTCTATGCACTAGTTCAAATGTAGCTTATCTCAAAATGCCTGGAACTCTCTATTTGAATTCAATTGCCTTCATAAAATGAATAATATTGAGTCAGCTTCCTGAAGATGACTGTCCACATCTCAATGGACATCTCATGTAATCAGTTAGTGCTGGTCTTCTCAGTACCAAAATTCAAGTGAGGCTGATGATATGAAATCAATGGAATTACATCTGCCTACATGGAAACAGACCCTCTGACCTCAAGTATTTAACCTCGTAGATCTGACATGAGGCACAAAAGCTCAACAGTGGAAACTCATCTACTCATTGCATCACGCCTCTTACAGGGGTAAGGGGAAGACTCCAGTCTTTCTGCCTCTCAGTCTGACACCACTTGGCACACAAGGAATTCTCTCTTAAAACAAAACAGAGAAAAGAATGACTTAATAAGTAAATAAACCAGTGGAAGTATTTGACAAAGTTAACACAGAGATATAGTTCATGTAATACATAGCAGGACACCCAAGGATTTCTCAGGAACATAGGTGCTGTTACACAGATGACTTCTTTGTGTGAAGTTCCATTATATTCTGTAAACACAAATTAAAGAGTAACTTTAGGTAGAAAAATTTAAAGGTCGTGAGGGTTGAATTTACTTTGCCTCACCTTGTTTTTAATCCTTGGTGAACTTAAAATTTTTACTGCTAATACTCTTCTCCCAGGACAGGAAATTAAGGAACTGCCCCATCTCTAGTCATCCATTAGGCAGGACAGGAGATGACTGCTGACACTCTTAGCTTAAACTATAAGGTCTTTGAAACAGAAGACACTCTTCTTCCTCTTTGTTAAGGACCTGGTAATCTAAGGTCCTACAGCATTGTCATGTAACTTAAACATAATATTAAATTAACATAACTCCTTCTTCGCCAATACAGAATTAAAAATCTATCCACCTCCACAACAGGTGCAGAATGCAAAATTTTGCTAAAAAACAAAATCCCTTTTGATAAAGGGAGTATTTTTCAGCAAAGCTGAAGTTAATAATAAGAAAGAACTACATGTAAATGGAAATATCTTTATAGTGAAATAAGAGGAAGATAAGCAAGTTTAGAAATTAATCCAGTACTTACAGTGAAGGTAAAGAGGAAAGTGAATCTAAATTTATTTTTCTTTTTAAAGGTGAGACCATCCACACAGCAACCAAAAATCTACCCCTTACAATAACTTTTCTGAAGCAGTGAAATATAAGTACAAGAATGTTATATTAGCAAATCATACTAATATACAAGGATCACAACTTTTGTTAGATTTCCTATGGACTGTGATTTTCCTCAGAAATACATCCAGATAATTATAAATTTTAGAAGCTGTGCAGAGTTCCAGCTTAGCTGTAGTGGTCCAGTACAGCCATATATATGAGCTGAAACCTCACAGTTACAGACAAAGGTTAAACTCAGAGGAACTTTGAAATTTACAAAGTTGCCCAGGCTACCTTTGCTGTTGTTGAGCCAAATCGGAGAACTCAAAGATGAAGGACTTCATTAGGTAGTGAAGGTTCTGAGTAGTCCATTCTGGTGTTCAGTAGGACATCTCCTATGGGGGCTGGTGCAGCCGCTGAACACTGTTAGGCAGATAGAGAGGACATAGCATAAGTGATGCACGCCCTCCTTCTGGAGGCATGATCAGCATCACCCTGAAACAGTCTTCAAGAAAAATGGAGCTGCAGAACTGCTTTAGACAGAGTTCAGTGTGATAAAATGCACCTACGGAGTCCTACACCTGGCTCAGAAGGACTTGTGCAGGAATAAAGAAGCTTTGCCCACAGGTCAGGTGATTTAAAATGATCTAAACTGGGAATGTATTATCAGGCTCATGGGAATTTGAGAGTCCCATGTCATCATTGTCCATATTGGATATATACTCTAGTATTTCATTATCAACATATACATATGTACAATTGAAGTGAAATAAATAACTGAAATTGAAGCTGCTGAGAACAGTATAAGCAAAATTTATGCAGTTACTGTGATTTGAGTCTTTGTTCTGCAAAGCTGCAAAACAAGTGATTAGGTAAGACCCTATCCAGGAAAGTATGTATACATACATTTAGGTTCCACTGGTGTTAGCAGCTGTTAAGCACACATTTAAAACCTAATGTATGGTCAAGAGCTTTACTGAATATGAATTGTGAAACTGAAGCTTTAGTTACAGTAAAAACCTTGAAAAGTCCAACTGAGAATTGGGATATATGTGGAAAAATCTCCAGTGGGGGAAAAATTCTACCCTCTTTCTCATGTTAAATAGCAATTTATTCTACCCAGTGAGTAATACACATATCAAAAACTAGTCTAAATGGTCCAACATACCTGTACTCCAAACCAGGATTTTCCAGGAAACATTTTGTAAGACCTCAAACCTTAAGGTTTAAAGTAAATTTTGGATAAAATATAATAAATACACACTAGAAGGGATCTTAGATCTACAGTTCTCATTCTTTAGTTGCATGAAAAATACAGAAAGCTTTTACATTTTTTAACAAAACCTGATTCTTGCAAAATTTCTTCCAAGAAAAAACTTCACTTTTATTCTAATCAAAAAAAGGCAGTTTCCATTGCCTGAAACAAAACTAAACTTAAACACATTTTTTTTTTAAATCAAGCCTACCATTAAATAAAGGGTATATTTATTAAACGTGGGTGTTAGATAATCAGAATTGTAGAACGGGTACAAGCTGTGCTTTTTCATCCTAGACATTTATACCAACTGATTTCAGTTTTCCAGCAAGTGGAGAGAGAGTTCAGACAAAAAAATATTAATTGGTATAAAACTTGCACTTTAAAGCATTTTTTAATTCAAGGTTATTTTTATTTATCATAAAGGAGGAAACACTTAAATGAAAACAGCAGAACTATCAACTTGAAAAGTTGTTAATTGTTGCTTGCTTTTTTTTTTTTTTAACCTTTTGAAACCTTTTCTTATGTCATAATAATGATTACCTTCAAGGGCTGTCATTTGACAGTCCCACACAGTGTAGGAGGGGTGAATGAAAGCTGCTTCTTCTGCCTTCAGGCTTAAGCACACAGCAGACTTGCAGAAAAAGCAAGAGCTGAGAGGATACTCTCTAGCACTCTATCAGTCATTGCCTAGTGATGCTCTGAGTTGTCACTAGATTTGCTTTTATTTTTCAGGGGTTTTTAACAAATGTAAGCCTCTGTTGCCTTCTAACTCCAGTGAGTCATATTTTGTGCTTTTAACCATTTGGTTCACTTTGACCTGCATTTCAGTAAACATGAGGCTTGAAGACTGATTATGTTGTTCAGGAAAAGATTAAAAAAAAAAATCTCCTATTAGCTGGACTTCTCCTCCCCTGCAGACAGCCTACACAAAACCATGGACACTATTATCACAGATAGTATTTAAATCTCAGTTATATTCTTGAGGCCTGACTACCACTGACTTATGACAATTTACACAGATGACTCTCTGATCTCTTGCTGACAGGCTAGTGGAGTCTATTAAATCCTGCCCAGTGGTTCAGTTGTACTGAATTGCACCTGAAAATACAAGATGTGGACAGATATAAGTGTCAGTGTCCAGTCTTTCAGCAAAGCTTGTGCACATGTTTAATTTTATGCACATAAGCAAAGCCATGATTTAATTTGGAGTAAAAGTAGGTGCCTTAATTTGTTCTCCTGCCACTGATACTGATAGTATTTCTGTTGACTGATCCACTCCATTACTTATTTATGCTCTTAAAACATTGTTACTGTTTTTGAAAGCTTCGGTTTACACTTACACAAAGCACGAGCCTGATCCGGCTCCCACGAAAGTCCTTATATCTGCATTACCATTGCAGTAGGCAAGTGCTGAGATTTTACTGGTTGGCTTTGCACAGGTTGAGTGTCAGCACACCCAGCTGTGTCCTCACTGCAGCCCTAATAGCAGGTTTATACCATTCCTGTCACATCCACCCTCCAGCTTACCTACCGGCTTCCCCGCTGCCCAGATGAAGTACGTTGCCCTCTATCAGCTGTGCAAGACATTAGTATTCTTACAGCCCTTTTCTCTAACCACGAAATGCGATGAAAGCAGAGTGGAAAGCACAGGGAGTAAAGGAAAAGGGTAAGTCAGGCACCAGATTGAAAACTTTAGCCTCTTGTTTCCGCTCAGTATTTTACAGATGGCAACAGTTCTCAGCCTTCTACCCAACCGGCAACCCAGAATACCTTCAAGTTGGAGCTTTTTGATACTCTGAAGCATGGGACACAATCCATCTGGATCATCTTTTCTTTGCAGGGATGCTGACAGGATGCATCCATCCTGCAGCTCCTCTAGGTTAAAAGCAGACTGTGATGGGAGCATATCAGGCTGGAAACATGACATTAACTGCAGTGGACTGAAAAACTTTTATATGCACAGGGCCACTCTCATGAGCTGTGAACAGCTGGTTTTATTTCTACTTCAACAGCATGTTTCTTCTTGGCAATGGAGGTTGCTATCTCGGGAAGATGGAGGGTGGAAGGAGGACATTGGATTGCCTCATCAAGAAACAGGTGGTGAGACACTGTTGAAACAAAGTGAGAATCTTGGATAACCACTTTGGAAGAGCAGGCCTATCCATTACCAGCACGGTCACAAAGATAACCCTACCTAGCATCATCTACACTCAGCACAGGATGCAGTATGACAGATGTCATTGCTGCCTGTAGACATAATGCTTTCCCAAAATGAGAGGGGAGTCCAGAAAGAAGATGTGCAGCTTGTGCCTGTGGGTTCACATGAGTATTCAAATTTAGAAAGAGTATTACCCATCTTTCCAATGACTCATGGTGTTCCCACAGAAACATTAGACTTAGCAGGCAAGTCTGTAATAGCCACGTAGTCCAAAGTTTATGTAAAACAGTAGAGCCTACATGAAACAGGCAACAGATAGACTCTTAACTGTGAGGTGGTGCTCAAGGGACATAAAATCATTTCAACCATTCATTCCTGCTGTATTTTGCATGTCTGTGTTTTCCAGGTGGCTGAATGAGAACTGTTTGTGCTCCCACATCAAAATCAGCAGCACCAGTCTCAGAGCACCTACATAGCTGAGACCCACTGGGGCACTTAAGTGCTTTCTACAGACCTGTCAGCAAGTTAACCTGCATGCACGTGGCACTGGAAGATGGAGAGCTAGCTCATGCTCCAAAGACCTTCTGAGTTGTGATCTATAGATATGTTGCCAGAACATATATTTTTGTAGGACCTCAAAACCCACTCACCCCTCTGCCTAGTACCTGCCTTACTTTGTTTTGTTGTGCTTTTGCTTTTTTCTTTTTTTTTTTCTTTTTCTTAATTCTCCTTACCTTCTTCTTAATTAGCTTGTACTCTGTGCAGAGTGCAGCCCACCCTGCCTTTCTGCTCTGAGAGCAACCCCAATCCAGAGCCACATGGTGGATATCAGCCAGTTCAACATGGAGGTTATCTGAGCATTTTCAGGCCTTTGTGTAGGAGGATGTTCTTATGATCCTGCTCCATCCCTGCCAGGATCTCTGCAGGACGCAGGTGGTGGAGTCTGCTGGAAGAGACGGGATGCCTGAAGAGAAGTGTTCTTCTTTGTCTCTGATTTTCCAGTCCCTGAACCTTTGCCTCTTCTTGGGGCAGCCAAACTTGGTAAAGTCTGGAGTTGCTACCCAGACTCACAGCTGTTGGCTTGCCACACTGGTGTCCTGACTTTGACGACTTCAGTGCAAAGTAACAAACACAGGGAAAAAAGGAGCTCTATTCAGACATTTTTTAGACAGACAGGTGCTAGTTATTGTCAATGACTCTAATGGCATGGAGTGATTGAGAATTGCTGTTTGAAACAGATATGTATAAATCTATAGGTGGTAACCACTACTGTAATATAGAAGTAGAAAAATTTCAAATAAAGGAAACTTAGAT
This sequence comes from Syrrhaptes paradoxus, assembly GCA_013400615.1. NCBI lineage: Eukaryota > Metazoa > Chordata > Aves > Pterocliformes > Pteroclidae > Syrrhaptes > Syrrhaptes paradoxus. Next base: position 37,421 of record VZTO01006679.1, read on the forward strand.
GACCACATTACTGAAATTGATGTAAAACAGAATAGAGTAGGAATGTCTAGAGTGGAAAAGAGAAGACTGAGGCAGCACATAATATTAAAAAATGTTAAAGGAACATAACATGAAACTATCAATACAAAATAAGAGTCTTAAATATGTAATTTTGAAATGATGCAGAAATGGTGAATAAGGAATGATTATTCACTATTTCTCACAATAACAGGACCACTCAACACCAAATGAAACTGTCAGGTAACAGGCTGAAAACAAGACAGAGAAATTAAGTTCTTCAGTTTTAGTACAGTGTCTAATCAGCCTTTGTTGACACTTCAAAACTGAGTGAGAGAATGTGTAAGAAAATCAGCCTTAACAGCTACATATGTCACAGGAACGGGCAACTGAAAATTATGTTGAAAAGGAACATGTGAGGCATCTTTACTGTCTTTTGTAAGATGTGGCAAGAAAAATGGGAGAGGCATTTTTCACCATTATTTAACAGAAGATATTTTCATCTTCAGAGAATCAATATTTTATCTTTGGCGTGTGTTGCTAGTTGTATCAGTTAAGTCATTATCCCCCAAACAACTACTTCATTAAATAATATTGATAATATCTGCAAAAAGAGCTGAAAAAGTGACTCTCTGGTATGTAAGCAAACTGTGCACTGGCTGCTGTAAAGGCACATGCAACACAGATGGAAGCCTTTCATTCTGCTCCCAGCACTCACAGCGAAGGATGGACATCCCATTCAGCTTGCTGAACACCCATCTGACACAGGAGGGACACAGCCTCTGTCACAGAGGGTTCAAGCTTCATCAACTGTCAAAAGTTACTGAAAGTGGAGAGTGGGAGAGATTTAAGGCAAAAAAAGTGATGTTACCCGATAAAGTTCTGGAGAATCATTTGACAACAAAGTCCAGAGAACCTGAATTATTTTGAATTGGGAAAGCATAGGGTCCTTTTATATACAGAGCAATATATCACTGTGAAATGTCATATCCTTATTATTAGTAATCCAATATTTATGTCAGCACAAATTGGTTATGCCAAAAATAACCAGCAATATAAAAATTATACTTACATTCTTATAACTCTTCAGAATATCATAAGACAAAAGTAATTCCAGGGAGTACATAATAAGGAAATGATACCAAAGTATACAATAAAATAATCTTTTACACTTTGGGGACTGTAAATAGCTCTCAAAATAAAGCTGCCAAGCTTCTGGATGTCAGTGAAAAAATCTATAATAGCTTAAGCTAAGTGAAATATTCCAATTGCATTATACCGGTACGACTTTGTATCTTGCTGTCAGAAGTCCTTAATGGAGTAACAGCCTCACCAGCCACCTATCAGACTCACATTATACTCTGTTAAATGTACATATATTACCTTATATATATATTGCCATGATTAGGACAGAGCAATCTAAAGCACAGTCACTGGGGGAAACAATCCCTCTCTCTTCAGTTAACTACAGAAGCAAGTCTTTGAGGGAACTATGGGCAGTAAGACAGAGACTGTTCTGGATATCCTGAAGATGGAAGGAAAAGGCATATTGTCTGCTCACAAATGAGGAAAAGGATATCAGATTCAATATATGGAACGAAGGCAACCACAGCATGGTGATTGAGTTTGGCACAGTGTTGAGTTAAAAACAAGTGGAAAGTGAAGTGGTAAATGTTGACAATTATCATATTTGTGTCAATAAATGTAAAGAAGCTGCTGTGAAGTGAAAGCCCCCCGTTCAGTTAAAAGAGGAGATAGCAGTAAGGCACTGTCAGCAGGAGAGAAAAGACCAAGCTTCTTCACTTTGGATGGTTTTGATTTTTTGGATGGTAGGTAGGATGAGTCCTGTTACTACACAGAGGTGAAGATACTGAAGGTAAAACTGTGCCCTGCTTCACAATCAATAAAGTTCCTGACTTCAGTAGAATCACATTTTACCCAAGGTCCTCAAAATACATTAGAAGATCTCAAATCGGGGCTATTTTTTTGCTTTTTTTTTTTTTTAAGCCCACAATACTGCAACTAGATTAATTTCAAGTTCAGTAGCCAAAACACAGAGCAATTTTATTTATGTTGGATTGTAATGCAACATATGGAAGCTCTGTAAGCCTTACAACTGCTGCATGTTCTGTCTCTGCCCTACGTAAAAACACACAGTGGACCTTTTCCCCCTTGGATTACAAAGGATAAAACTAGCTGAACACCACATCCTGCAACTGTTATAATGAAATATTTAACATGCTGCTTGCAGAACTTTGCTTATGGGCAACAAAATAAATGCAGTATGAATTGGATCTTTCCACAGTCAGGCTAGTTTATCACCTGTAATGATTTCAAGAGCCCTTAAAGATCTTGAAAGAGAATTCAGGACTGATCTTTGAGATAGTTTTGGATCTTTTGGGTTTGAATTGTTTAGGGTTTTTTTACCTACACTAAAAGACTTAGTGAAAACAAATTGCCTAATCCTAACATCCTCATGACTACTCTCTCAGATAACTCTGAGACAAAAGACTTGTATTGTGAGGAAGGGGGTGCTTGTTCCTTCTAAAACTTCAGATTATTCTTCATTGCTCATGGAGAAGCATCAGCCTTTTGCTAGCATAAAATATTAGATACCAGACATAAGGCTTAAAGTACATTTTTTTCTCCCAGTAACCTTTAACTTGACCTTTGGTAATTAGCCACTGTTTTTTCCACAACCCAGAGAAATTGAGTCTATCATCTAAAAAAAGAACATTGGAGACCTTAAAAAATACTTCAGACACTTCAGAATTCAGTTTGGAAATAGCTAGCTAGTATGGACTTTTTCTTTCCATGTATTGTTAAAGTGCAACTCTGACAATTAAAAGAAAAATTGTTTTAGCAAAAACTAATAATAGTTTTTTCTATGTAAGATTTAACGTCAGTGAATGTTGCTGCATCTTGAGACTGCAGGTCCCTAATCTTTTTGTTTTATCTTAAGCTCAATTTAAAAAAAAAATGCATGTTCCCCTAGAAGCTGTCTTGCAGAAAGCTCAATATTGCAGTATTGAAGTTGTCTAGACAAAGTGTAATTCAGTTATCTTTCTACTATTAGTGCATAATTTTGTCCAATTCTTAATTTCAGTTTCTCTCATTTGACACTCCGTTATGCAGATGAAGGCCACTGGCAAATTTGTGGCAGATTTGCACTGACATTCCTGGTGGGATTCAGTAAGAAAAGCTCAGCACTAAGACAGTCCAAAGTCCATGGAAGCAAAAAGTATTTTTCAGTCTTCAGAAGCCTTTAAAACAAGCCCTAAATTATATAGCATTTCTTTTTAAAGAAAAAACTTGTTTATGACTCTGAGACTACAAAGCCAGTACCTAAGCTACAGCACTATCCACACTTCCCATAATGCATGATGTCATCGGAACAAATTTAAGTATTTTAACTTCTTATGTTCATCAAAAATTATCGTATTGCTCTTTTCTCTCCCCTTTACATATACATATTTACTAATTTCTCTATATAGATTCCTATGTTTAAAGTAAGTGAAGAAAAGTTTGGGACAGGAATAGGGGAAGGTTTCCTGTAGGGATCTTTTTTTCCCCAGGTAAGAAGAGAAGGACTTTAAATGTGGAAGTATAACCAGTCTGGGGTAGGCAGGAAGAAGCAGAAGACTGAGAAAGGAATTATGGTTTACTCTTGAAAGGACAGTCAGACAATAGTGAGGAAACATGAAATGGTGACATGCTACCATCGTTGTCACATCTCCCACCATTTTGAAGTTTTACAGATTTTTCAGTGCAAAAAAAGGAGAGAATAATCCCAGGCATTCTTGGACTTTATTCAAAAAGTCAGTAAAGTGCAAGTCCATTAAAACTGCCATACCTGAAACATCATGAATGCAATTCAAACTGTTCCAAACCTGCTGCAAAGCCATTTAAGCACACTCAAGCAAATTATACTTCAAAACTGTTATCGGTGCTCCCTAGCAACAGTATTAATTGACTAACATAAACTAAATTCACTGCAGAATCTTAGTAATCAGGCTGTTATTTAAGTACAAAGAAATTTCAGCTAAAAGTCTAGAAGAGTATGCCAGTCAATAATACAATAGAACACCTTGTTTCACTGAAGCCAGTAATACTAGGCAGCATATAACAAAAAATATGTATCATGAATCATAGAATCAGAGAATGTCAAGTTGGAAGGAAGCCATAGGGATCATCGAGTCCAACTACCATATATCATCTGTACATTCAGTAAATTAAAACCTGTGCTAAGGCTACAATGAATCAATCCACTTCCATTTCAAATGTACCTCAGACATCAGAATTTCACTGATTTATTCTGGTATATTTGATTCCCTTTGAGACTGCTTGGATTCAGCCTTTAGCTAGCAACACAACTGCTCAAATCTGGGTCAATATCAACATCCTCCCCCACTGCCCTCGCTGCAAGGACAAGTAACATAGGTTTTTGCAAGGTGATTAAAGAGCCATCAAAGATACACTTCAGGATTTTATCAGGTATCCATTTTATTTATATAATGGAGAAGATCACAGTCAGTTTGATGTAGGAGGGATCTACCCAAGAAGTGTTTAGTGAAGTGTTTCAGCTTATAACGGTTATAAACTGAAAGAGGATAGATTTAGATTAGATATTAGGAAGAAACTTTTCACTATGAGGGTGGTGAGACATTTGAACAGGTTGCCCAGGGAAGTTGTGGATGGTGTTCAAGGTGTCCCTGGAGGTGTTCAAGGGCAGGCTGGATGAGGCTGTGAGCAAGCTGGTCTAGTGGAGGGTGTCCCTGCCCATGGCAGGGGGGTTGCAACTTGATGATCTTTAAGGTCATTTCCAACCCAAACCATTCTATGATTCTATGATAAACAAAGAAACTAATTTCAATATGCTTACTGAAATGGTAAAAATATTCACTTTTAAAAGGTTTGTTATTATGATATTTATTTCTAGACTAAAATATTTAACTCTCTAAAGCACAATAATACAACTGGATTTTAACACTCTCCTTGTAATCCTTGGTTTTACTTTAGTTTTTGATTGATGGCAGATCTTAGCTTTATCCTGTTGCCCTTTTTTCCCACTAAAAAGCTTTTCTGTAGCCCACTTTTCTGGGCTCCCCATCCTACTGTAGCATTCCCAGACCAGTGGCCAGAGCTGGCTTCAGTGGCAGCCTGGGGCAATGGCCAGGAACAATACCAGGAGTGCTAAAATAGCTGCATAAGGCACCCAGTCCTCAGGATGAGAAAAGAGGCTTGTTCCTCTGCTTCTAAAACAAGTCCAAATTCTGGTTCCAATCTTCTGAGAAAATCTCACACTTTTTAATGTCACTTCTACCTACATCTTTGGTTTCTTGTCCGTTAATACCAGATCAGCTTGCTATTAGAGCAACTCACAGTACAAATATGGCAGCTAGGTGCAAGGACACAATTACGTTTCCTTTGGATAAGCCAGAACACACTATACAGTGCTTAGGTGGCTCCATGTCAGCTACATGAAGACAGATATCTGATACAGCAGAACATATGATGGGACGAAGCAACTCCTTCAAAACTTTTATAGGTGTTTGAACTGGCAGAGTGAACTTGTACTAATAGAGTGCTGTGTATCAGGTGAAAGCAGCATCACAGATCTTGTACTTTAAACCCTCAAATTGAATTTACACTTAAAAAAAAAAACCCAAAACACTTGGGAAAGGATCCAGTTGTTTTACACCTTCATAAGGCACAGGCTAGCACTTAGGACATGCCAAATAAAGCTCAGTCTAGAAAACAATAGGGCTGGTTTTTATAAAACTTGGGGATCTTTCCTTTACTGTTGTGCAATGCTCAATGATATGAAAAGTCCCTGTGTCAAAACCACACACATCTGAGACTACTCCTTTGTAGAGAGGTCAATATGAGGTACAGTTATAAAGTTAAGCATGTAAGCATCAGTTTGCAGGGCTGGGACCCCTATGATGCACTGGCAAGTAATGAGAACATGAGGAAGGGTGAGGAAACAGCCTGTGGGAAAGATCCAAGTTATAAAGGTCAATATTGCGAATTTAGCAAAAATATTTGTAGGTGGTTTTATAACTGTTAACGAATTATCATTGTCTAGAACATACACATGCATTTGTTATAACAGGAGTTTGCAGGACAGGACACAGTCCCCCTAAGATAGGGACCCAGGGGTATTTCTGACTCCTGTGGCTGGGAATAGAGACATGCAGACTACCAGGCTGTGTTAATGAAGGTACAGGGATGGATACATCTCTTTTCGTGTTCAGTGAAACATTTATTCTTGGTTACTGTGATTTGGAAATTGATTGCAAAATTTATATCGAAACGTTCTGGCTTGGGGATCCTGAAAATCCATGTATTTACTTGTGATGTTTGTAGTGAATTGGCTTTAAAGTTTAATTCAGAAAAACTTGTTATTTCCACAGAAAAGAAATGTGGCAAAGGCTGGAGTTTCATCAGATATTTTCCTTCACATCCATGTTTTGACCTGTTTGACTATTCATTTATAATTCTCTTTTTTATTATTTGTGTAATCCTGTATGGGAGCTGCTGTCTACAGGTTCTGAATTTATTATCTTAAGCTGCACAAAAGGGCCGTAAGATAACCTCCTCCCCTACTATTCTGTTATGGCTGATAGTGACTTTAAACATTCTAATAATGGTAAAGATCAGAGCTTGGCTGAGCCAGCTGCTAGCTTTTTAAAGAGTATATACTAGTACTGCAACAGCCCAATGCTGGGAATGGAAAACGAAAATAGAATAGCTGGCAGGGAGGGGAGTGGAGAGAAAGCAGGGGAGAAGGCAGGCAGAAAATCCTTTTAATATAGTGCTACACTTTGGAAAATCAACCAAAGCCTAAAATGAAAAAAGGAAAATTCAAAGCAACTCTAAAATGTGAAGCTATTTCAAGCCAAACACTGCCTTGGAAGGCATTCCAACATGACTCGTGCTGACAGTGACTAAGGCAGGACTATCTGTAAGCTTCCCTGCAGCTACATTTGTCCCGTATCATATGCTTCAAGGTCAGCTGTGAGTGTCACAAGGTGCACGTGTCTCCTTCAAACAATGTTTTAAAACTTACTGCGCACATTTTTTTATTTATCTCTCTGCAAATGAGAGAGATGGTTATGGCAGGAGAAAATTGTTCAGCAGCAGTAAAGGTCAGGAGCTGAACAGATTTGTTTAACAAACCATCTCAGTACCATCTTTTTAATCCTCTGAGAGAGGAACAGAGCAGAAGAGCTGTTAAAATTCAGTTCACGTCACTCTTAATTTGCCTTTTTTCCTCCCTATTAACTCATATACTATAATACCTTCCACTTCTAAGCAATGGCCCCAGGCAAAGCCAGGGTCCGGCCTTAAGCAAGAAACATGTCCTTGTCTTACAGAGGCTCTCCAACACGATGTGGCCATGGAGCCTCCAGCTGAAGGACACAACCTCACATTCCCCATCACCTTCACTCCTGCTGCCCAAACAAACCCTATGGGGAAATGCAGGATGTACCCACAGTGTTAAATCCATTTTCCATTTCAAAATTGGCAACTACACACCGTCTTTGTATGGACATGTGAATGCAGACAGATGCTCACCATCATCTCCCCAACTCTGGAGACAAGTGGCATGGCTTTAGCACAGTGCAGTCTCATCTGCAGATTTGGTGCAACTGGTTGTGCAACTCACCACAACACCTGCTGGTACCTACCCTGAGCAAAGCCTGTGTGTAACTCTTGGGATACAACCAGGACTAGATGAAAAACATTTGGGCAATAGGATTGCAGGTATTACATTTATTCTTCAATCCACAGAGCAGATCTATGTACATAATAACCCCCAAGGGACTGCACATGTACAAAGCATACAAACATACAATCTGAGAAATCAGTAAAATGCCTCCGTTAAAGCATAGAGGAAAACTGCCAAGAAAGTTGGAGAAATGCTGTTGTAAACAGCTAATAGTAAAATAACATACTAACTGGGTCTGCCTAGAGTAACTGCCAGTACCTGTGAACTAAGAATATGTGAAGCTTTACACTAAAATACTTGATTCTGATCGAGTGTGGTAATAGAGGCTTGGCAGAAAATAGGAGAGCAGAAGTCCCTCGGTGTTCATGGGTTTGCTTCGTGCTGTTATTTGGTGAGAGGCTTGGTTTGCAAGCACTAACTGCTCCTGAGAAGGGCAAACCAAGCAGCATCTGGGGGTAGGACTTCTACTTCACTGACTTCTGGTGCTTTTCTGGTGAAGTCCACCCAAGCAGCATGGCCTTTTCTCACTGCAGCTGGCTGCCCTATCTACCTGCAAGCTCTGTCTCAAGACTTCAGCCCTGAGAACACTTCCCCAAGTGACTTTTCCTATCTTCCCTGGTTTTTAGACTGCCTGCTGGGAAAAAGCCACAGCCACCAAAAGAGAGCATCTCCTCCTTCCTCATGTTAACACTGGCACACAGGCTATCTTGCAGCACACCTGCAGAAAATCTTTACAAACTTAACATAAAATATGGTTACCTTTTCAGAACAAGCTATTTCTGTTTTCCCAGGGATGTTGTAAAATCTATGTACCAAAGATCATGTTAAAGGCTAGAAAGGATTCAGAAGCTGAAATCATGTATTTTTATTCAAGAAGCCTGAGATGAACTCTTACAACCACCCTCTTATTTATAGTAATAGATTCAGTTCAGAGAGAGTGTTAGTGTTGTTTTTTCAATAGTTCTACTAAATTCTCTGATTTCTAACTAGTCATCACATCTGATGGATGTCTTCAAATAATTTCAATAAGTTGAATTTCACCCTAAAATCTTTATTAACCAAACTTCTGATTTCTACCTTGGCAGCAGTCATGTAGGACTAATGAAAAATTAAGAAGCATAAATCCTTCTGAAACTAGTCCCAGGATGAAAAGTCTTCCCTGGGGACTATTGGAAGCTGGTTTTTATGTTTTGTTAGAAAATATGCAGTGACCTTTTGACACAAAAGGAGTCTCATTAAAACTCAGACATAAGTGAACTCTCTTGATCAGGATTGACTTCTATTTCATTGTGTTGTGCTTAATTGAGGAAAAAGAAGCAGCGTTGGAGTAAACTAGCCAAGGGTTATTCATTTAAGTTTAATAATATCTGCTCAATCAAGAGACCTCACAGCACAGCTTTTTGTTCTGATTAAGATATATATCTGGTTAAAGGTTTCAAACGAGTTCCGACTCAAATCAGTGGGAGCTTTCTGCACCAACTTCAATGGTCCTTGATTAAGCCTGCAGAGAAGATGCCCTTTCATATATGAAAGTGTTCCCAGATCACTCTGTTTTTTTGGAGGTAAATTACTAGTTCAAATAGGAGAAGGAGGAGCCTGACACAAGACATGGCCTGGGAGATTTCTGAGATAGGAAATTTGCAAAGAGGCAGAAGTGAGGAGTTATTTCTAAGAATTTCTGCATCTGATCCATTTAAGTCAGTGTACTTAGCTGTAAACTACAGGTGTACATATAAGCATCCACAGACTAACCAGAAGGTTGGCTCTTATTTGTGTTTGAGAGTGCATTGAAATAAATAAGTAATGTGGGCTAATAAGAGCAGAGCTCTGAAGGATTACAAAAGTTGTTTTTTTTTTCACAAGTGCTGGTGAAATAAAGTACAACTAGTGAACTACCACATTAAATTTCACCAAAAATGTTAACTCCTGTAAGAATACTTGAAGATTAGTTAATTTTAACTAACATAGAACTACATTGATAGAAGCATTATTAGAAAAAAAAAGTACCAACAGCTCTTTGGTGTCCCAGAGACTGCATGTGCAACACATTTACTGGTGTCACAATAAACTAGGACTGCTTTCACAATTAAATAGAACTGTAGCTTTTTTAAACTATTGGTTTGCTGCATTAATTTCCTTATAAAAAGTCTTAGTCAAATGGATGAAGCAGAATTCAAGTAAAGAATAATTTAAAAAAAAAATAACAAACACCTAATCCATAAATATTTAAAAGTAGTTAGGAAGCTAATCATGGTAACAGTCATGAAACAAGATCTGTCAGCACACTGACAATTACTACCGTATTTTTTGAGAGCATATTGCACAAGCATATTGCATGCCCCATTCAAAAGCTGTATTCAAAGAGTAAAATTTGGACCTACAGCCAACAATTTATCTATAGCCAAGAAAATTTTAACTGTCAGTGCACTGCCAACGATGACAAAAAGGGAGTAATGGAGAAGGTAGCTAGGAAACTTTTTAGCCATCATTAAGATGCGAGTTCTTATTGCCTTTTGCACAGCTGGGTAGGCACCCTACTCCTGATTTTACAACATTTGAAAACTTGTGGAATAGCAAGTGAGCATTGCTGAGGTTGAAAACTGGTGGTTATCTTGTAAATTAGCTTAGCAGGAAAGAGGAAAAAAATCATGATGAAAGCCATCTATAAGAACTCAAGAATGACACTTGTTGAAATCTTTAGTTGGTCATATTTGAAGCCATTTATATTCAAAATAGACTGGAGATGGAATTCTTGTGCCTGCACTGATTTGAGCAGGGCAGGTGGATTTCAGACCATTGTAGGAGGAATTAATGGGTGCTTAAATTTGACAGTGTTGGTGAATAGCTGGTTTGGTTTATCAAAGCGATGTGGAAGGGAAATGATCAGCAGCAACCTTCAGTAGGCTGAGTTATGAGCCATTAATTGGTATGAATTAACCAATTGGTATGAATTGACCCATTTTGATGCCTTAAGTCTGTGTTCTAACTCTAAATTCACCATGCTGGATTGCTTCCACTTGCATTACTTCTGCAAAAGACAGAAGCCTGTATTTCTACTACAAAGTTATTGTGTGCCTGAACATGTAAACTAGGTTGCAACCTACCAATGGGGAAGCTTGAAGCTGATGGTAGTCAGTGTAACCACAATGGTAGGTGACAGTCATCACCTTTAACGATGTCAGCTGAAGTCTTGCTAGAATTCGGACCTTCTGCCAAAACATCCTAATCGCTGGGCTACACTCTCTTTGTCACTTGATTTCTCTACCTTCATGAATGCTACATTCTTCCTTGCACTTTGACACAACAGTAGAGGTTAAGTAGAAGATGTCATGACATAGCCTTTTGCTTGGTTGTTTGGACACATTCTGCAGAGGAAAGAAGTTTGGGGTTGGATTTGTCAGCTTAAGAGATAATTGAAGTGATGCTTCCCCTGTGGCAGGAAGCTTCTAGTATCACTACAGTACCAGGAAACTCATAAAATTACAATAAACGAGCCATTATTATATTTTTGTCAAGATGCTATACAGGTTGCCAGTACATCCACTGATACACATACATCATGTGCCTCTGACAAGCTTCTAGATCTCAACAGGGTTTAAAAAGAATGAGAAATATAACTATTAGGACCAGGTAGATCTGCACATGTGTGAAGAAAGTACACCTTAGGCAGTTTTCAGATTTGAAGTGAAGAATTACTGGTATTTAAAGACCTTCAGTGTAAAGAAGTTAATGAGTGGAAGGATTTCAGGTTGCAATTTTGGACTTTGGATCTACAGTCCACCTAAATCCTACACTGGATTTGGCCAGTAATTGCTAAATGCTACATCTCTTTCTGTTCTTTCTCTAGCTGATCTTTCTTACTTCAGACCGTATCAAGTTTTTGAGTGAGTACCAAGTGTTAATGTATCCCACCATTGTGCATACTCATGCTTTTGAAAGGAGAATTAATTTGAACACTGAAAATCTTAAAGAATGCCAAGGAAATCTTACAAAACACCAGCATCAAAAGAACTAGTGGGCTATGGTGCGAATAAACATTCTTGGCATCTCACAGTTTTGATCCCTTTGGCTAAGCCCTGTTGCTTTTAACCATTTATTAGAAAATGTAAATCTTTCACTTGTCTGACAAACTAAGCAGAAATTACTGGTAACCTTTAGTTAAATACAGCACATCTGCATTCCTGATTTTCATACTTAGTCTTACTAATTTTGTACACCCAACATTCCTACCAGAACAAATTCCAAAGTGGAAAGCATTGTTCCTGTTATTGCATATATTGTCAGAGTGCCTATGGGTGTATCAGCCCAGCATTTTTTGAGTGCACAGTGCTGCACAAAGAGAAAACAAGAATACAATCCCTGTTTCAAAAAGACTGCTGTCTAGGTAAAACAGAAAAACCCAAATCCTACAATGGACTAATATAGATAAGTCAGCACAAAACCATTTAGTAATTTTTTCCTTGCTTCTGCAGATTCAGAATTGTTACCTAGTCTTTTGTCTGTCTTTCTGAGTGTAACTTTTTCCATTCTTACCCCAGAATTAGAAAAAAAATCCAAACAATGACCAAGTATTATTGTCATGCAATTGGCAAACTGAGATGAATAGCATCCTTGAAACTTTTTTCCAAATTTTAAAATTCTGAGCTGATCCAACCATCAGTGCAAATCAAAGGAGCAAACAAACACTCTCTTACATCTAAACCCACCTAGTTTGCTTCATGATAGGCTGAGCTGGAGATAATTGAGTTAAAAGAGGAAAATAGATGCAACTGACCTCTGAGTAAGACTAACTTCATGTCTGCTAGCTTCCCAAAATATCTGGTATTTCCTCAGGGGCCCAAGACAGCACCAGTTACTCTGTATTCCATGTTCTTCATATAAGGCCCATGTGTAAACTCCTCTTCTGTATAAAGCACCACCATTAAGCAGTGAGATGTTTACCAGACTTCGGGGATGTTTATATTACTTGTTCAGCTCAGTGGCTGGTATAGTGAACCTTCTGACTATCAGCTGGTTTGGATATTCAGATACAGATTTTAGGTGTAAGGCAGACAGAGCTGGATTCTTGCAGAAGCAACACTGCTTGCTGCCACCTCCCCAGGGGAACTAGCACCTGTTCTGTGGAGTCCAAATCAAATGAGTGAATTTAAGCCACCTGTGCCATAAGTAATTATGCCTTAAGCTCTCTTGCTTGACTTTGCATTAGAAGAAATTAAGATCAGTGGTCTCAACATGGCAATGGTGAACAGCAGAAATGCCTTTCAGCTGGTGGAAGTTGTGTGCTGAAACTCTTCACTGCCTGTGACATTTCAACCCATTACCAGAGTGTCCTAACGTGCTGTGTTTGTTTGCCACAACCACATTCAGCAGCTTCATATGTAGCAGGTAATACACCTTAATAAACAGGTTTTGGTAAAACTTTGGAGACAAGGGTAAAAATTATCAAAAAAAAAGGTTGCAGAGTTCAGAACAAGTGTGTTATCTAACCACTACTTACAGTTCTTACACTAATCAGTCTTTTTCTGCTTCTTCAGCAAAAGTGAAAAAAAATTTAGTCAGCAAGAATTGTACTTTGGCTTCATGGTCCTCAGCTCCTACTCCTTCTCCTGATTAACTCATGGAGAATTGGTGCAACAGGCAGTGTACAGCTAATCCTTCACTGTACTTCTGGGTTTAGACAGAAACAATGGATCATGTGTTTCACAAAAAGTCTCCTTGTCCAGCTAGATGTGAAAGTGAATGCAGAGCAAAATCCTTCCTTACAAAAGATGAAAGAGAAAGGGTCAGGGAAAGAGAAAGTGATCCTGACAGTACCCTCAGGGAAGGAAGATAAGAGGGAACCTAGCATGCAAGGACCAAGGTGGAAACAGCGGTGAGAAACAGAAAGAAGCTTTCATTCTCACGTTTTCAAGGTTCTATATGGTTATTCTCCCTTCCATAAGACTAAGGTTATTCTCCCATGTCAGTCATACAGCTCTCGATGTTCAGACTGAAAACCATTCTAGACTCAAGCGTTATGTGACATTTCAAATGCTCTCTGATATATATCATATATATCACATGTATCGTTCATCTTGATATTGCCAGCAATTTATTTACTGTTCTTATCCCCTTGTTATTTGAATAGGACGTCACTGTTTTATTTGCCATCTGTGAGCTCCATATGGTCACAGCTAATGAAAGCAAGTAGTCTAAAAAAGATGACACCATTAAATAACCTTTGTTTGATTAAATACACAGTCTACCTCTTTTAGACTATCCTTGCCATCATTAAATGTCAAGATAGATAGTCTTCTTGCATTATCTGAAGACCACAGGGTTTGGGATGGGTGAAAAAACTGTTGGCTGTCAAGTTACAGCTCCAGCAAAATTTGCTAAAAACTCTCCAAAGTTAAAGTCCCGCTGTACCTTTTTCTCTCAGATAAGACACATTCATATTATCAGCTTTCCCTGAATTTCCAGCTCCACCAGAAACAGAAAGGAAGCTGATGAGTCATCACATTTTTGTCTTCTAGACTTAGACACTAGGACCCCTCAAACCATAGAGTTTATGTCTGATTCTCTGATCTCATTTATGAACCCACTTGTCTTGGTGAGATGAGAAGCATGGGAATCCCCTGGTGTGCTCTCAGGCACCACAAACACCCCTGTGTTTCTGAGCACTTTAAAGGAATGAGCAACAACAAAATCAGCTGCGTCTCCCTCTCATTTGTCTGTCTCATCAAGATCCTTTGCATTTAGTAGACAACAAAATATTCTCAGGCCTATATCTGTAGCAATGAGGCCTTTCACACACATGCACTCTGCTTTCCCCAGAGGAAGTCTTGGCAACCAGAATAGCATCTACAATGTGTCCCAGTGGAGCTCTCCTATGAACATGCTTTTCCTGAAAACTCTTGAGAGAAGAGGCCAGGATTTTCTCCTGATATATTTTTAAGCTTTAGGGGTATAATTAAGGCTGGCTTCCATCTGTGAAACCCCATTAAAGCTCTGGCAGCCAGAGCCAGGACCTTTTAAGCCAGTGGATTTCCAAGTTTGGTTTTCATAAAAGAAGTTGAAATGGATATCAGCTCTATGTGGCTACAACACTGCTACTCTACACATGAATAGTGGTTCTAATAATTTGTTAAAATCCCTAGGGTGTTGGATGAGGTTTTAAATATTGTTTTAAAAACATTAAATAAAAATAATTAAATAATGTATTACTTTTATAATGCAACTAAAAAGGGTACGTAATTAGAATGAGGGGTAATATACAATATTTAATTGTGGCCCTGATGTTCTTTATAATGAAGTTTAAGTAATTAGTGGGAAGATGACTGAGTACTTATTACTTAGTATGAGGTTTGTGTTCCATTACACAAAACATCAATCACTGATGGCTGTTATGGCAGTCTCTCTTTTTCTCTTTTCCTGTGACTCTGTTTGCACATTTGTAGAGTTACCCCAATTTTTGATTAAGCTTTTCACTATTTTTCTTGATTGTTTTGACAAGTGAGGCCAAACTCTATTGTGATCTATATAATGTAGCATGAATGACTACTAAAAAGAAGATTTATTTTTCCTTTTGATTCTACTCCTTGTATTGAAGGGCATGCTGCAAAAATGGCAGGTTTAACAGATTTTTCAGCATAGCTGTGCATCTATGAACTTTTTATACTATGTCTATTTAGTAAAGAATTTAAAAGGCCTTTTTGTGTCATTTGGGAAGCTTTTTTACAATCTTCTGTTGATGGGTTCTTCCCATGTGTCCCCCTGCTGTTTAAGAACTTACACCATGGGAAAACATCATCTGAGATTTCCTGATCTGATCCTCTCAATAGTTTTGAAATGCAAAAATTGAATTGCAAGTTGTTAGTTTGGTGTTTAATAAGGAGCCCATACTGAATAAATGCTTTTCTCATCACATTTTTGTTAACAAAGAGTCTATTCCTCTCCAAACCACCTGAAGTTTATCCTGTATCCATGATCAGTCTGAACTTTGTTACAATGAGGACAAGTTACTCATAAATGGGTGGGTTACTTGACTGTCTGACAGCATAGCCCTTCTTCTTCTGGCTGTGGAAAAGGTAAAGAAATTTTTTTCCTTTTCTTCTCTATATGTCTCTTAGACATGCTAAGGAACAAGTCAGAGCTGTTTTAGTGACCATGGAATAACTGGCACTCCAGCAGTAATGGAAAGGTATTAATGGGCTCTTTGCAGGTTGAGTACTACTCAGCGTTTCCTGACTCCGTTGAAGACAGCTGTTCTTCATTCAACATCTAATATCATCCAGGCCTTGAGGACTGACATAGTGTTTAGGGTGAACATGAAAAATGACAATGTCTTCTCAGTAAAACAAACATGTAAGATCATAGCACCTCCTTGCTAGCCAGCCACTCCAGGACATCCAATGGACACTGCTGTCAGTTGTGTGTCAGGGTGTTTAATGGCCAGGCTGAGATCAACAGGCATCACCTTATGTTACACTAGTAACGGACGAACCACATTTATATGGTGTAACAAAAAGAATCTTTTTCTACTGCAACAAGCAACGGCCTGCTGTGATACCTTGTAAGATGCAAAGACACATATTTAACTTTAGTGGCTGGATGTTACATAGTGAGTAGAGGTAAAGAAAAAAGCTATGTAGCTGTTGTCTGTACTGAAATGACCATAGCGGGGAACCTAGTGAGCATGCTAACCAAAACCAACAGCACAAATGTAATTTTAAGATACATAGACCTAGCATCATAACAACATCTTTCTAACACCAAGAAGGACAAGGGGAAAAGGGACATTTCTATAGATACAAACAGACTAAATGCAGGAAACTGTTCTGCCCTTTATCTTTTTCTTCCTCTCTTCTGAAGAATTAGAAAAAGACTGATTAACATGAGAACTGTAAGTGGTGGCAACTACACACTTGTTCTGAACTCTGTAACCTTTATCTTTTTAATACTTTTTCGTTTCTTCTTCTTTTTGTTTGCATGTTTTTATTCCACACTGAAGGAACAGTGAAAGCTAATCTTCTTGTACAAGAAGGCATTTTCATGAGACAAAGGGGACATGTAAATATTACCAGTCTGAAGCATAGAGTCAATCCTGAAAAGATGCTGATCTGCAGTTGCTAGCTTGTTTGAGCTGGGCAAATGAGTAAGGAACCGTCTCTGACAAGAACCATTACTTGAACTCAGATTGACTCATACAGTCAATTTCATTGACTTCGAGCTAACTTTGCAAGGTGCTGCGTACCCCCAGTCCTTATTGATTTAAAATAGATTTAAAGCATATAGAATACAGGAAACTAATGAGATATAAGATAAAGGCAGATTAGACCCAGGAAAGTTTGAAAAAGGAAAGGATTAAAAAAGGGAATAGGGAATAAGGCATAGGCCAAGTTTAGTTTCACCTAACTTCAGTCACTAAAAACTAGATGTGTAGTTTATGTTAATTGTCCAGATTTTCTCCATAGTCATGAAGAGAAAGTGACACCTCCACAGAGATATTAATTTCACAAATCTTGGAAAATTATTTTAGGAAGCAATGAATCACCGTACAGGGCATCTGTGTCTCTCCACTGAGTTTAAAGGGAGTCTAGGGAATAGCAGGGAAGTTTTATCTGGGAGATAAATGCATTCATTTGAAAAAAAACAAATCAGCTATGGATCAGAGCAGAGCATATCACTATCCTAAAGACAAACAAATTATAAATTGGTCAGAATTTTTTATTTCTTTTAGGTGCCTCATGGAACTCTAAGCTATAAAAGATCTAGAAGGCTTTTTCATAAAGTAATGCTAATATTTTTTGTCTCTAATTTCACTCATTTTTAATCAAATGAACCTAAGTGTTTTAAAGTACCTGAATGCCAATATACAGAAAATAAACCACCTGTTATGTGCTAGAAGGATCTTGCCTGCAGTCATAAGCATTTGCAGTATCACTACTTAATCCATGGTAGGTGTATCCCATAAGACTGGTAAATCCTTCATTGTGGGCTATAATCATAGAAAAGCTGAAGCATCTAACCAGAATTTTGATCACACATAATCCTGCTTTAGAATCTTTAAATCTCCACCCAATTGTAGACATATTTTCTATTTGATTTCTGACAGCCTGCTCTGCAGAATTATTCCCATTTGAAACATCAGGTGCATCACTCATTACCAATAGATACCTATAAATAAATGCTATGAATCTGTCTGACCACTTGCTAATTAGCTGTTCCAATGACTGACTTTCAAGCATCTGGACACCAGCCTGGCATCAAAGACTCAGAGGTGGAAGCTTAAGAAGAAGTGTCAAAAAAATCAGTAAGGAGACACTTTAACTAGCCACTATGAAAGGGCATGAGTCAGAGACTTGGAAAGTGTGGTTCAACAGGGTAATGGTTGAGGAGGCAGAAACAGGACATAGGGGAAGACATTTCCTCAAGACATTGGATCATAAGATCACACTGGGAGGAAGTGTGGAAGTGGACTCAGAAGCAGAAGACAACCCTGAGACTGCCTTGGCTCAACCACCTGCTCTCCAGTGCTCTGCTCCTCACAGTGAGGGGCTCACAACAAGGACAGCACGCCTGCCTTTAGGACCTCCTCCAAGAGGTGCTCTCTATTGATTGCATAGCTAACATTGCTCCCTTCTTTTAAGGTGTGTTCAAATGCCACCTACTCATCTTGGCCACTGGTTGCTTCCAGCATCTCCCAAACTCTTGATTGGCAGAAGGTGGGAGGCTGTTTCTGCTCCCTTGTCAGCTTGAGGAGTTTAAACCTTAGTCTCTCACCCCTGCTGCCCTCAGAAGACACTTATAGGTTAGATTGAGTGCAGGAATCCTCTTCCCCTCATGTTGAAGTTACAACATTTTCTGTGGAAAAATAAATCAAGATTTCTATAACTAGAAACAGAAAGAACAAATATAGTCAGATGAAAAAGGACAGTTATCTCCCTGGGAACTCCGGGCCTGTTTTGTCAGAGAAAAAAATAATCCTACCTGTAATGTCTTTTAAACAGTTTGTACCTGTCCCATACACTTCCCTCCCAAGTGAACACCCTGATTACTAGATGAGGGATCAGGAGTTTTCTTCTACCTTTTCCTTCTGAGCCTTGATTTTCTGCAACAAACACTCGGCAGCCCAGTAATCCCTAACTAACTTCAGGAGAAGGGCTAAAATATATATTAATATTTTCTCAAACACAGCCTCTTTAGCAACCCAGAAATCTCATCTGCAAGTGGTTCACGAAACTGACGTTTGTTCCAGATGCCCAGCAGTGTGCTGCTCCTGGTCTCCCAGAACAGTACAGCCCTTCAGCAATGACAGCGCGCGTGCTCAGTGGGGAGCGCTGAACCTGTGTAACAGCTGAAAATGTCAGAGTGCACTCTGGGATGGTGCATAACACATTAGATCCAATGCTATTTGGAGGCACTTGGTTTACAGCTCCTGCATCATAGATATTCTGGCATGTACAGTACGTATGAGGCTGCCTGGAAAAATTTAGCTTAAAAATTTAGCACTTCCTAAGTGTCACACATGCACTGCACTGATCCTTGATACACAGACTTTGCTCCATGTCAGAATACGAAGTGAGAAGTTATTTTGGTTTCCCATCCCAAAGTACAAAAGTCTCCCTATGAGGCATCTAGTACAGACCCAACTGCTACAGGAGCAAGCCCTACCACGTAAAGCAGTCGTAACTTGAATATTGCTAACTCCTCTTATAGAATCATAGAATGGTTTGGGTTGGAAGAGACCTTAAAGATCAACAAGTTCCAACCCCCCTGCCATGGGCAGGGACACCTCCCACTAGACCAGGTTGCTCAAAGCGTCATCCAGCCTGGTCTTGAACACCTCCAGGGATGGGGCATCCACAGCTTCTCTGGGCAACCTGCTCCAGTGTCTCACCACCCTCATAGTGAAAAATTTCTTCCTAATGTCTAGTCTAAATCTACCCTCTTTCAGCTTATACCCATTACTCCTTGTCCTCTCACTCCACTCCCTGATAACGAGTGCCTCCCCATCTCTCCTGTAGGCCCCTTCAGGTACTGGAAGGCTGCTATTAAGTCTCCTCGGAGCCTTCTCTTCTCCAGGCTGAACAACCCCAACTCTTTCAGCCTGTCCTCATAGGGGAGGTGCTCCAGCCCTCTGATTAATTTTGTGTCTCTCCTCTGGACTCTCTCCAACAGGTCCATGTCTTTTTTATGTTGGGGTCCCACATCTGAACACAGTACTCCAGGGGTCTCACGAGAGCAGAGCTAAACTCTTACTGAGTGGAAATTAAATTAAACAGTTTGCAATAATTTGCTAAAGAATAAAATAATTTCAAAAAGCCCTTTGGGGGAGGATATGAGCATTTTTGTAGCCACCTTGCTGATCTCATTAAGGGAAAATCCAGGCCCAGGTTGTGCTCTGAGTCAGAGAAGGGGCTTTCCATCCCAAGACTGGCACATATCAGGCAAAGCTCATTTGAGACAGTGCTGGCATCTCTGACTTACTTCATCTTGAGCTTTAAAACTCATCCACTTTATTGTAATCAATTAGTTCCATTTCATTCACCGTATTGTAAGCACAGAGAAAATATTAATGGGAGCATATAGTTAAGATCAAGTCATTTTTCTGTAAAATGCAAGGTGGTTGTCACAATGGTATTATATCTTTATAAAGGCTTGTATTCCTAAAGCAGATACTGAAATGATTGGTACACTTTTGAAATTAAAAACAATGAAACTAACCAAACCCTCTCAGAAAAAAAAAAAAAAAGATACTGTTGGTTTGAAACAAATTAGCAAGAATCAGCTCTATCAAGGAAATCCTCATAGCTATAAAACTAATCAGATAGAGGGTTGGGTTTACACTGTTGTGTTGAACTGAGAATGCTGCAATATGAAGGTTTGTGCAAAGTTAATTTAAAAAGTTCAGGAACTGATTAATACTTTGGAGAAAGTTCAGCTATACGTAGACAAGAAAGGAAGGTCAACAGGTTCTTAGCTGCTCTACACCTTCATGGCCATATTTTCGCTCATTATAAGAAAAGTCATGTAATATTTCCCCAGCCTTTTGATCAGAGCATGACTTAAAGCTTAATAAATTAATTAATAATTTCAGTTGATTGGAGTCAACCTTTACCTGGCTTTTCCTGAGGCATCCTTCCCAAAGTCTTACTTTCAAAGATGTCATCTTGTTGGCCCAAGGTTCAAAAGAAACCAGTGTGCTCAGAATTTCACCAAGCACTGACCAATTTGCTCTCAGAAATGAAAACACACCATTTTTCCTGGCAAGGAATCCACACATATGAAGATTTAGTTCAGCTCTTTCTGACATTTGAGATGTATACAGATTAATGCAAAGAGTAATGTTACAGCAGTTTAACAAGTAACCTCTCAGCAGCTGAGCCTTGGTAACTGTCAGCATGCATAGTCCTAGGCAATTACAACAGTGAAATAAAACATTTTACCTTAAACTTCCCTGGGAGTATGGGAGTGGATCGCTGTGCATCTCAAGACTTGATATGTAAAATGTTGGAGATGCGTTAGCTTCAGTTCAGAAGGGTACAACCTCCTATCCTCCTGAGTGTAGTGAGTACCTGACCACAGCTGGAACTCTAGGCCAGGCACTTTCACTGCCACGTATTTTATTTCTTTGGTTCATTAGCTTGCGTAAAACTACCAGGCAATGCTAATTAGACTGCTAAAAAAAAGAAAGAGAAAGAGTAAGGAAAAATTAGGAGGGTGCATTGCAACTTGTAACATCATGATCAGTTAACTGTGAAATTACTGCTTATCACCACTATACATTTTCTATTACCCTATGGACATTTTCAACCTCAGTATGTTGCTGGCAGAAAAATAAAGCTTTTAAATCTGCAGGTTAAAGTCAAGGTTAAGCAAATATGTATGTATGTATTTCAAATTCAAAACAAATAAACCAGAAGTTTACTCATGTTTTTACAGCTTAGGCAAAAGTATTTAAAGTCAAAGTAATTATTTTCTTAAGATGAACTTTTCATAGAATCATAGAATCATATAAACATAGAATGGTTTGGGTTGGAAAAGACCTTAAAGATCAAGTTCCAACCCCCCTGCCATGGGCAGGGACACCTCCCACTAGACCAGGTTGCTCAAAGCCTCATCCAGTCTGTACTTGAACACCTCCAAGGATGGGGCATTCACAACTTCCCTGGGCAACCAGTTCCAGTGTCTCACCACCCTCTCAGTAAAAAATTTCTTCCTAATATATAATCTAAATCTACCCTCTTGAAGCTTAAAACCATTAATTCCCCTTGTCCTATCACTCCACTCCCCAATAACGAGTGCCTCTCCATCTCTCTGTCACCCCCTTTAAGTACTGGAAGGCTGCTATAAGATCTTCCTGGAGCCTTCTCTTCTCCAGGCTGAACAACCCTAACTCGCTCAGCCTGTCCTCGTAAGGGAGGTGTTCCAGCCCTCTGACCATCTTTGTGGCCTGAACTCAGTTGAGCAGGTCCATGTCCTTCTTATGTTGGGGGCCCCAGAGCTGGATGCAATACTCCAGGTGGGGTCTCAAGAGAGCAGAGCAGAGGGGGAGAATCACCTCCTTTGACCTGCTGCTAATGCTTCTTTTGATGCAACCCAGTTTTCTGGGCTGCAAGCACAGACTGCCGGGTCATGTTCAACTTCTCATCGGCCAACACCCCCAAGTCCTTTTCCTCAGGGTTGCTCTCAATCTGTTCTCCACCCAGCCTGTATTTGTGTTTGGGGTTGCCCCAAGCCACATGCAGAACCTTGCACTTGGTGTTGTTGAACTTCATGAGGTTTGCATTGGCCCACCTTTCAAGTCTGTCAAGGTCCCTCTGGATGGCATCCCTTCTCTCCAGTGTGTCCACCACACCACTCAGCTTGGTGTCATCTGGTAATTTGCTGAGGATGCACTCAATGTCACTGTCCTTGTCTCTGACAAAGATGTTAAACAGCACTGTTTATTTTAATAAACAGATATTTGCATTAAAAAATCCAGGCATTCTAAACTCTGTCCTACACGTATATATTAAGAAGCTCTTAGAAGAGTGTCTTATCATCCCTGGCAAACAATTCTCCTTGCAGTGTGTGCCACTTGGCCAGACTCCAAAACCTGTCCCAGAGAGTATATTTTCCAGTGGATATAAAAGAATTATATTTCTCCTTTAAGGGATACATTCTGCACATGATTAATTACCACAGGGATGTGATACTGATCTAGTCAGAAATCTGTATTTTAGAACCAAGATTATGAAGGGCTAATTCACAAAAATTCCAGTAATTCATTAAAACAAAGATGCAGGGGTTGTTCATGTATTTATTGCAATAACATCAGTCATGAGGGGACTGGGGTTGTTAAGTCTGGAGAAAAGGAGGCTTAGAGGAGATCTTATCACTCTCTACAGCTGTCTAAAAGGAGGTTGTAGTGAGGTGGGTGCTGGCCTCTTCTCTAAAAGAGGAAATGGCCTCAAGTTGCGCCAGGGGAGGTTTAGGATGGATATTAGAAAAAATTTCTTCACCGAAAGAGTGATCAAACTTTGGTACAGGCTGCCCAGGGAAGTGGTAGAGTCACCATCCCTGGAGGTGTTTAAGAAATGTGTAGATGTGGTGCTTCGGGACATGGTTTAGTGAGTTAGGTGGTGTTGGGTTGACCTTGGGTTGACGGTTGGACTCGATGATCCTTGAGGTCTTTTTCAGCCTTAATGATTCTATAATTCTATGATTAAACTCTGATATTTGATAACCACACAGATGACATACATACACAGAAATAGTTTGTTGACTTTTGTACAGCACAACTGAGAGAACATTTTAGTACTGACAAATGTCTCAAGAACAAGAAGCAAACAAATGTTATCCTACAATAAACATCTTAAAGAAATGAGATAGCTAAATTTCAAAACCACATAACTGTTCGCTTTATAAAAGCCATTCTTCTTTAACAGTAGACATTGTTATAGCTCATTTAGTTGATATAGCTGTACTCTTATTTTTTGAAATATTTTTGTGGTTATGCAAGATATATGAATGATAAAGATGTTGTGATGCTTTGTTATAGGTATTAGCATATGAATAATGAAAAATAAAAGATCAAACAACATCTCAAAGTTTTCCCATAAAATGTCTTCAAATTACCTCAGAATGTTTTACAGAAGAACAAATCTATTAAACTATATATCAGAGCCTAAATTTTCTAATAGAAGGTAACAGTGTTCAGGAGAGATGAGAGAAATACAGTAATAGCACATATAACAAAAGAATGTTAATTCAAGAATGAGTATTGTCCTAGTCTATTACTGGTCTTCATTTTCTATCTGATTTAACTCCTACTGAAGTCGATGAAAAGATTTCCAATGACTTTGGTGGAAACTGGATCGGTAGCTGTATCCCTTAGTAGAAGTGCAAAGTAAAACAGTTACCAACATAAACCAAAAGCCAACAGAATATAAGCCAGTGACCTCAGTCCCAGAAGAAATGCTCAGAACCTCCCATTAATAGCTGTGACAGTTAATAGTATGTCTATTGGCTATCCAGAGAATCGAAGCTTAATAGAGCTCTCTGCAAAATAGCCATGATGCACCCACTCTCATACGTACACCTTTTAATTACATCTTCTAACAGTACAGCATTCAGTATGATGTAAACTAAGCATTGTATCACATAAGGAACAACTTTAAAACCATTAACACCGACACACAAACTTGGTATCCATTGGTCACATGGCACTTGGAATATCACTTGTGTTCTTGTAGGCTATAGAGTCTAACTAAATTACGTTGGTTTAATCTACATGTATATACTAGTGTTTCAGTCATGTATTTTCATAGGGAAATATATCACCTCTTGCAACTGAACTGAGCAATGTCATCCTGGTTCAGCACTGTTGGACATTTTTGGGACAGGAGATCTTAAGACGGAGATCCAGCAACCTGGACAGAGATGGGGGCCGTTGCCACTAAACTCCACCTGGGCAAGAGGCTTTCCCCACAATGTTAAAAACTGATTTACTTTTCATAAAAGGAATCGTGGTATGTAAAATGCCCAAACAGATATCAGAGGCATGTAAACTTCTAACCAAATACCAAAGCTTGGTATCTTTAGTCAGGGTTTAAAAGCTTGCCCTGCTAAGTCCTCTGACTGCCTCATCAGGGTGACACAGACACGAGACGAAGCACAAATCACTGCTGTTATCTGGTATAGCTCATGGGTATGAATAAGGTTTTACCTTGTCTTTTATCATGAGGCAGGTTTTTTGCTGGGATTAGGATTAAATGTGGAATATACAAACTTCAGTCACAGACCTGACACACTGGGGATGGAGGAATGTTTCAAAGGGCCATGTGCTCTTTAAATTCAAATTTTAAATGGGAAGTAATATTATTCTGAGAAAGGTAAATCATGAGAGGAACTTTATGCTGTTAAATGTAAAGGGTATGAGATGACATAATCACTGTTAAAAGTGATCCCTTTTATTTCTTTTGACATTTGTGCATGTTCACTCAACCGAAAAGGCAGACAGAACAAGAGCACTGCAAGCCAGTGTCGAGTGCCAGTGACACAGCTATGGCTTCGCTGAAGTCTTGCCAGTGTGTATAAAGGGCTTAGGTTTCTGAATGGGATTGTGTGGTTTTATTTACTTTAGCTTTTGCAGATCAGCAGTGAAATAGTTTTGGATCAACAACTGGAAGAAGAATTTAGCCACCAGCATTTTACAGCAAATCACTATCCTCTTGTATTGGTGTAAAACAAAGAAAAGCAAGGGGCACTGAGTAAAAATCTAAGAGTTTAGTTAATGCATCCCTTACTGAACGGTTTTCTCAATAAACTGTCATCAACTATATTTACTATGGAACATTAATGTGGTCTTAGAAAAAATATTAACAGAAATTCATTAGACATTGGAGAAAAATAGCATTGATAAATTTTTTCAAATCATTAGTATAGCCTTTCTGGTTTTAATGCACTCACAACATAACTTTTTTTTTTTTTTAGTAATTGGTACATTTTGTAGATTCTAGAAAAACTTTGGAGGTGAGTATTATGCACTTTCTGCAAATACTTCACCCAATGTGTTTGCATCATCTGATTATCTTTCTGTGGTGGAGTGCATGTTATTGTTATTACATCTTGTTTCAATTATTTAAGTGTTGTGGGAAACAATATTTAAAACAGTATATAGAAAAAAATATTTCTAAAATGGCTTCAGGAACATCTCAGATGCAATTTTTTCTGTATTATTTTGTACAAGCAGTCGTTGTGCTTCCATTTTCTGCTTAAGTGTTCAATCACTGCATGTTTACCACTAAACCAATGTAAAAACTTATAAATATCAGAACAGTAACTGTACAGATTTTATTTTCAAAAATACTGAAGATATTTTATTTATCACATTGAACATAACAGCAGTTTCACACTTAGCGAAAAAAATTGATGAGCCTGTATGCACTTAGAGTTGCTTCAAAATTTTAAAGGTGCAGCTGTAGAAGGTGAAACAGAAAATGTAAATTCATAGGAAATTTAGACAACGGCTCCAGAAAAATTCTTTCTACCCTGCCCAAATCTCAGAAATAGTCACTAGGCCAGAGTTTCCTTAAGATTTTAAAAGACAAACCAAGGAGTCTAAACTGCACAGGATAACTGGTCTCAAATGCAAAACGTGACACAGGAAATAGCACTAGGAAAAAAACTGCAGAAAATTGCTTTAATATTTTGAGCATATAGCTTGAAAACTTAAACATAGTGGATAAACCCATATTGACTTTTGAATTTTATTATAATCAATACTTACAGGTAAATCGTGAGTTTCTTACTTAGGCCAATTCCTACTGCAAAGACTGGAACTTAGCCAGAATACGGACATGCTCACAGCTGAGCTGATTTCTTCCTCTTTTGTGTGAAAGTATTGCATCTATGCGAATAAATTAATTTTCAGATCATGGAGTTCTTTCTCAGTTTTCCATCAGGACCTCCTCCACCCTGATATCCCTTTCCACTAAAAACCTCTATGAAAATATCAGGACAATGTAAATGTAAACTAGTATTTTTTTATGATGTCCCCAAAATGAGAATTCAATTTTTAAAAAGTTCTTTGGAGTCAGATCTTGTAAGCCTTCAGTAGCATTGTCATCTAGTTGGATATTACTAGATGTTTCCTATTTAGAATGGAAATTCTGAAGACCTAGATGGGTTTGAATATTACCTGAGACACTGAGATTATTTATTTGATTTGTCTGTTTCCTTAAGATATAGTATCAATTACATTACAGTCTATGCTGTGTTTCCCATATAGTTTATGTTTTTCTACTACTGTGTCCCTCTAATTGTCTTCCTCTGACTGAGTTTTTTGCATATCTATAGAACAATATGCCAGCTTAAAACAAGGCATTCCAGTTTTCCTTTTCTTATTTCTTTTTATAATTTCTACACAAAATTTTTGTTTTTCAGTGCTCTATTTAACTGGGAATTAGTTTATTGAGATTGTCCCTCATAATTTACTATTTTTATTTTGCCACTTTCTGTTGTCTCCTTTACCTGGGAATACACAGTTCATTACCTTGAACTGTATTGTCCTTCTGCATCTGCTGGCTTCCTGTCCTACCAAGTCCATTTATTTAACTTCTGGGGTTTTTTTTTACCTTTACCTTGTTCTATTTGAAGTTGAAAGAAGGAAGGAAAGAAGGGAGGAAGGGAGGAAGGGAGGAAGGGAGGAAGGGAGGAAGTAAGGAAGGAAGGAAGGAAGAAAGAAAAGAAGGAGAGAGAAGAGATAGAACGTATCTTTCCTGGAAATACTTCCGTTCCAGAAGTTTTTCACAGTTCCTGAAGAATCTAAAAGCCTCCTCCCTTCTCCAAAGTTTCTCCTGAAAGTCTCAACAGTGAGGCTTTCCTTTTTCTCTTCCTTTGTTCTCAACACTGTAAGGGCTGCTAACCTGAATTTGGGATTGCGCAATTTGATGACACAGAATAATCCTGGGGAAAAGAGCAAGTTTCTCAGTCCTTTAAGTGAGTCTATGCCATGTACACAGAAGGACTTTTTTTGTGGCACAGTGTTCAGGTTNTGTTTAAGATTGAGACCCGAACTGGCCAATGGTCTCTTCCATATCACGTGCGTCATGTCCAGTATAGAGATAAGGCTGTCCAGAAGTTCTCTCTCTTGCTCCAGGTTGTCCCCCTCTGGGTCACCCCTCTCTCAGGGGCATCTCAGTCTCTCAGACACTTGGGCTCTTATCTCCATTCTGGGATTGCAGTTTTGGGACTCTCCCTGCTCCAGGATCATTAGTTGCAAACAGGCTGAGCCTTGGTCATTGGGTGGTGAGCAGTATCACTGCGTAGCACTTCTTCATAAATTTGTTTATATGACTATTGTTATCATTATTATTATTATTATTTCCAATATTAGTGTAGTTTAGTTATTAAATTGTTCTTATCTCAACCCACAAATCTCTTTTCCCTTTACAATTTCAATTCTCTTCCCAATCCCCAGGGGAGGGGAGCGAGCTGTGTTGTAGTGTTTGGTTGTCAGCCAGGATCAAAACTACAACACACATGAAGAGAGTGCTACTAAAACAGATGGCTTCTGCAAAGATGTCTCCCCACAGCACATACAACTGGAAGATGGAATAGACCCAGAGTAGTCCCCTAATGCAAGTGAAAAACTGAAGGCTGGATAGTGCATGGTAAACATCAGTGAAATAAGGTGTTTCCAAATGAAGGGTATGGGTGGAATTTTAACTACAAATATTTTTGCAGTTTTGAAGGAGAAGCACTTACCAGTTTAGTGAAGGATCTGAACAAAGGGAACAAATGTGACAAAACTGAGCATGAACAGAGTAGATTCTGCCAAAAGAGAAATCCTTGAGCAAAAAGGAGGATGAAGGTGAACACTCAGAGTTTTTATTGGATTAGTTCCAGTATAGTGCTGCATGTTGAAATGAACAGCAGCGAGGCTTGAAACAACTTCTGGTCAGGAATCTGGATTTGTTTTCTTGGTTCCACACCGCTACAAATTATGCACAGCTTTTATGTCGTGTTTATTAGCTGCACCTCACTAACTAAACATTTGAGTTCTATAATAAATGCAAACTGAAATGACTTAATTACTTTTAAACTCTTAAAACTTAACTCTCTTTTACCAACTATGTAAAAATTATTTTATTCACTTACTGGAGACAGGAACCCTCAACAAGATAACGAGTAAAAACTTCCTTGATTTATGACCATGTAAGAACCAAGTCAGAATAAAATGTCAACAAATGAAAATGAGTGAGAGAAACAGAGACTCTGCTGTGGAGAAGGTTAGGAGAAATATGTTGCTCCTCCTGTTTTCTATCTGACGTCTGTTGAAGGGTCTCAGAGCAAGTGATAGACTGAGAAACCCAGGTACTTCTTGGAAATTATCACCATTTTCTCATCCCTGTGACAATGCCAGGTGCCTGCACACTGCTGCAAAACGGAGTTAGCCTCAGTGTAAGCCAGAATGAGAAATCCAATTCAGCATTTTAAATCAATGAGGAAGCCTTGCCAGGTGTCTTTAGCTCTAAACGGCATTTCTTTGTCAAGAGGAAAATCCAAGTACAAAGAATTGTACGAGGAAAACAAGAAATAATGCCAATCAATGAGACAGCAGAGGTATATTTCCTTCAATAAACCCAATTTAAATTTTGTAGCAGCTCACACAAGTATAAAATAGCAGTTGGTAAAAAAATAATGATAATGAGGGACATGTTAATTGAATAACTATATTAAGAAAGGAAAACCATGAGTCGACCTAATGCATTTCAAGTCATCAGCTGCTCAATTTCCTGTATCTCTCAAAACAGGATATGAAAATATACTCTTGCTTTTACAGCTTATATCAAATAAAAAATTGGAATATTTGGAAAATATCTTTTATCTGAAATCTCAGTTTATCAATTTTCTAACCTCTTTTTATCATTAAAAAGTGGAAAACTAAGACTGATGAGTTTCTGCCTATTAAAGACCTACCACAAATGTTAAAAAGATGAAGAAACTGTGTAGGACATGAATGAAAGCCTTCAAAGAAGGCTCCTTAGCTATAGCTACATTACTATTTCTCAAACAGGTATCCCAGCTTAAGTTCAGGACCCTATGGCTTTATCCTTGACACTGCTACCTGTTCAACTACCTCATGAGGCCCCTCTTGAGCAAGGAAAATTTAAACCACAGCTCAGCATCTTAATGCAAGCTTAAAAAACCTAAAGCCCAATCCAGCCCATAGTACCCCAAATATAGTTTTTCAGCACTGAGTGCTGTGAGCCCAATCTACAGTTAATCTAAGAACCCTTAGTGCACACAGGAAAGTATGGATTATGGTGTTCAGTGCAGTTAAAGTGCTCCAAGGCAGTGTGTGGAACCTCCAAGGAGATGTGCTAAGGCAAAATGTTGGGAACGTGCTACTTCCGTTCCTTTATGACAGGTACAGAAAAGCTGTAATGTTTCTTTTTAGAAAAAAATTCGAAGGATGGTGTTTGTAGAAGAGTTAATTGCATGCAGACAAATATTTAGCTGTACAGTGGAAAGCAGCTTAGCAAGCTATTTGGGATCTCCTCAAAACTAGGACGGTTTCCAGGAACAACTTTTTCATCTCTGTTTCATCCTACAGAAGAGTTAGCATGTTCCAGGAAAGGGAGCAATCTCCTGACACCTCCGATAGGGGACAAACATTGCACACAGTAGGAAAACAGTGAATTGATTAGGTAGAAAAAGAATATGCTAATATACACGTATGCCCATGATTTGTGTAAGTGCACTGCTGAATCACCCAGAGAATAATATTGCAATTACAGAACAAGTGGGACTAAAACCCTATTTTCAGCTGTGTAGTTTACCATCTAAACTGCCTAATTTCAGTCATTAACAACTTTCAGGAGCTATCATCTATCAGGTTTTTCAGGTAGCTTACTGTTCCATGGTAATTTGTTTTTTTTTTTTTTTTAAGTTTAATTCTAAATAATCCAATTAATTTTAAGAACTGGAAAAGCAGAGGAGTACTATCCCCATGGCAAATAATGATAACCATTCATAATTTTGTAAAAGCTCTAACGTCAACACTGTTATCAGACCATGAATGATACCTGACATTTCCATCTTGGGAAACACAGCTCCCTTTCTTGTACAGCAGGGGAGAGTCAAAACATACTAGGCCAATGCTGTATGTTTTGTGTAGCTTTACCCAAGGTGCATAAAAGGGCTTCCATTTGCCCCCCTAAAATAATAAAAAAAAGAAGCTTGCAGCATTTACCAAATTACCAAGCAATTTTTTTTTTAATTCTTAGGAACTGCAAGTTGAACTTTTTTTCATTCTGAGCACAGAGTTGAAGATCATATTTAAGTCCTCAGCAAAGCCAGATTGCTGATAAGGAGAGATTTGTGAGACACCTCTACCAACCTCTGCTGTCCAACCTTGGAGCTCTTCGAGCTGCTTTTCTGGGAGATTCTTGCCCTTCATCCCCACCAGTGCTGCCCTGAGTCACAGCTGTCTGCCTGGCCATAGGTCCCACGGATCCAGGCCCCAACTCACTGGCTGACATCCTGCCCCATCCTTGGCCCATCCTCATTCCCAGGGAGGTGCCTGATGCCCTGCACTGGGGCTGCCCCCGGCTGCCCCCTGAGCTGTCCTGCTCTCTGTCTGGGGGCAATGGGATGGCCGTGGCTGGTGAGGTTCTGCCCTGCCCACCTTGCTGTGGGTCTTGGATCGCAGCTCACCTTCCCTTACAAAGCATCCTGCCTTCCCTGCTTCCTTTTTTTTCTCAAATTAAAAAAATTGGAGCAAAAGCATTTTGAAAAGCAAAAAAGACTGATGGCTCTATTTTAGCTGCCTCTTTCCACTCATGTCAAGTGGGGTGGGATGCAGTCCTGATGGTCAAGTAGCCACAGATTAATGTCACCAAAAATTAGCAACTACCTGGGGCTACAGTAAGGATCCTGCACTCTCTCATCCACCACAGGAACTGGCGCCCTGACTTTGAGGGAGCATACAAAGTTCAGAATGTGCTTTCCAATCCACCTAGAATTAATGATCTGTAAGTTAGACACCTTGGACATCAAGACTGTCTAAATAGCTGACAGACCACGATGAGCACTTACAGAATGCAATTTATCCCGCCTATCTCGGACAGCTGTCTCAGGATAAGGCACACATCTTTTACTGGGCACAGAAGGAGCTCAGATAGCTCGCTTAGGCTAAAAAATAAATTGCAATGATTTTAGATAAATTTCATTTTAGATATATACTTCCACACCAATGGCCACTGTGGTAGAGCAGCCACCACTGTGTCGGTTAATACGTGAACTTTGAGGATATTTTACGGTGATTTATTTTGGCTAAGCTTCTGGTCTCTGTGTTAGAGTGAGATGCAGGGCAGCTGTCTGCAGCCAGGGCCTCTCAGGGGAATTTCACTACAAGGGATGGCAGCTCCTTGCAATTAATTATAACTAATTAGTTTGTCAGTTTGCAATCCTGGAAAGGATATCTGTTGCTTTTTTCCCATTCTGAAACTTTTGCAGATTTGAAAGAGATTCCTTGAATGGAATGAAAAATACTGATTTTTACCTTTTAGACTAGAAACATGAGGCTGGGAGGGAACTCCCTAATCATCAAGGACAACAGTATGCTATTGCACACAACCATTTTGTGTAATAGGTCTTTGAAAACTCACCTACATCTGTCTTAAAAATCAGTCTTCTTCTTTGTTCCTACTAAATGGCTGTGCAGAAATTTACTACATTCTTATTTACAGGCTTTTCTCTACTTTCCAGACTGCATGTACTGATGGGAGATGCATGATTATCTGTTTTTTTAATGTCAAAACCTGTGTCATCCTAATGTTTAAGCAGTAGACTCCTATAATCTCTGCTTACATCACTAAAAATTATCAAAAGTAATCGTTTAGGGACATTGGTGGTAATCATTCCCTAGATTCATGCTTCCTCTTTTCACACAACCAGTCTCCCCCTCCTCACTTTCCTTAGACTTTATACCTGCCTCCTCCAGGTTTACTATGTGTCTCAAATGGCACCATCACATATACTTTGGTGAATGTCAGATACATTCATTCCTTGTCTAGAAAAATAATTTCACTTTTCTAAGAGAGATATTGTGTTATTCTGGATTTATCTAGCCTTGGTAAAAGAAATGTTATGTTCTTGTCTCATTTATTTCAATGCTATAAATTAATATTTCTTACAAATTTATTCTAAAGCTTTGCTTACTACTGAGATCAATCTTTGTGACTGATGTTACTCTGTATTTCTCTTTTTTGAAACAGATAGTTGTCCAGTCGTGAAGCACCACCCAGCACTGACAGAGTAATTTTTAAAATTTGATATCAAGATCTATGATTTCATATGACAATTTTTTCCAGATTCTGGAATTGGGATTGTCTGATGGGAGCATGCCCTATATCCTGAGCGAGTCTTCTACTCTGCTTGAGGTAATTTATTTTTTTTAAAACACATGCCCATAATTTGCTCTGCCTTTGCCTCCTCAGTCAAAAATCACGGTGCTTATTTAACTGAAGTACCTGGAGAAGATGGGAGAAAGGAACTGAATCTTATTTAACCTCAATACTATGCTTACTGTACAGGATTTTCCTCTTCATTTCCCTGCTTTGAAACATCAGAAAAAATATACCAGTTCTAACAGTAGGCCCACCTCCCTAAATATCTTCCTTCCATGAATAACCTAAGCATTAGCCACAGTAAAAGTAATAACATGAAAGTTTAGATGTTACTATCAACTTTTAAGGACCTGGTACTGTGCTCATATTTTAATTTAAACAACTTGAGAAAAAAAAATTATATTTATTCTAACTTCAAATGTAAAACCTAACCTAGCTTGACCTGGGGCAAGTCTCAGTTGTTTCCTGCCTGAGCTTTAAGACATGTGCTTTCTCATTCTGTCTCTTTTTCTACTCCTGATTACTCCTTTTGCCTTTTCAGAGATGGCACTTCAGCCTGTTAGAACTAGAACCCTCACTTACAGGTTTCCTCCTTGAGATGCACATTCTGAAGACCTTTTGCAACTTTGATTTAAGGACATTCCAAACCAAGAACATACTAGAGACCCCATACTGTCCCACTTAAATCTTCAAAGCTAGCTCCTTTGAGACCAAGAATCTTAAACAAAAAGTTATCCAAATGTAAATTTACATAGAGCAAGGCCAACATTTTATTGCTCAGACCAAGATTGTATTCTAAAATCAGTCTTTGTATAACATTCTCATATACTTTAAAAACTCAGTCTTAAACAACACCACTTCTTACTCATGTGGTATTTATGGTATAAGCCTTTGAGACAATATTTCTAGAAATACCTTGATCGTATCATTCACTTTTATTATCTCTGTTCTCCAGTTTGTATGTGAGAAGTTAAAGTATTTTACTATTACACAATTCCTAACAGTATTTATTTTGAGCAATATTTCAGATCTCTCTTCTGGTTTATGTCCAATCCTTGGATAACACATAACACCTCTCATCCTTAGAATACTTTTTACAATTCTTCACAAAAGCAATTTTTTACTTAAGTAGATTTTGTTTTGTCTATTAAGTCATTTTCTACCTTATAAGCATCTATGATATCATTAATATCTAGTGCTAAACCAGTACCTTAATATTTATTTATTTTTTCCTCTAAAGAATGTATGACTTTTAACAAACCAAATCCAGTAATGATTGCTATTTTACTGCAATTCCATTATCTCTATCATATTTCTGTCTCATTTTTCCAATATTTTTAATTCTTCCCTTTTTTTCTCTTTTTTTTTTTTTTAAACTAGCACGTTCCACAGTGGTGTAGAGATGATGCATATTTTTCTAGCTGACAGAGGTATGGTCTAAGTACCCTGGGTAGTAATGTTAAGTCATAAGGTTTTGAAAACGTGAAAACCTCATACAGTCTTAAGTTCTTGTTAAATCCATGTTTTAAGACATCTGAAAAGGCATGAATTATTCAATATATTAGTTTGAAAGTTAATGCCAGATTATTCCGCTTTAAAACTGTTTTATTCTGCATTATGTATTGTCTTACAAACACAGCCATTTGCACACATTTCAGTGTTTTCTTTTTTTAACACTTACTGGCATTATAAAATAAAGAAAAAATGAGAATTTTTTATTTAAAAAATGTGTTCACATGATGTGCATAATAAAAACATAAACCAAAATAATATTCAGATGATAATTGAGCACCATTGGAGGGTTTCTGGAGATTCTGACACTACTAGTCACTCAGACCTGAGAGATCTAAATAGGAGCTTGGTATATTTTGGAGGATGAGCACGTTAGCAGTTTCAGATACACCCACAAATTCTCAGTGTATTCCTAAACTGGTTCTCTTTCAGGGTATTTAATGCACCTACAGCAGTAAAGGACTACTTTGTCTGACAAGACGTCATCATTCTGTGACACAAAGATGGTGTTCTTGAGTGAATGGCTAGATATTCAGAAACATGCTGTATTTCTTGTACTACGCCAGTGCCCCACATTGGTTTAAGTAATTCAAATCAGAATGAAGAATCAGTTTTAAATTGGAAGAAGTCACTAAATCACCTCCTATGGCCTTCTCCTTAAAACAGTTCAGTCCTGCGGTTGCACCACCTGAACCTGCATATGTTGGGTTCCCTTTATCTACTTCTCCTTCCACTGCTGTCCCTCTCCCATGTTCTGCACCAAAAAAAAAGCTGCTGACTCTCCTCAGACTGGTGAATCAGTCATGTCTAGAAACAATGCAGAAAAGGATAGTCCTGTAGTTAAGCTGTTGGAATCCGGATCAGGACGAGGAAGTCGACGAGGCCTTCTNCGTCTAGAAACAATGCAGAAAAAGATGTAGTTAAGCTGTTGGAATGACATCTCCAAAACATCACGTACAGTGTATGTGACCATAGACTGCATTTATCATACCAAACTGCAAATATTTTGCATGGACACATCTAACATCTGTTACCCCTTTCAACTAAGCAATGAAGACTCCCTGGCACGACTTCAGTCAGGTGCCTAGGTGACCTGAGTCTGAGAGAGAGATTCCAGTTCAGAGAAAAGCTTTAATGTGCATAAATGCAAGTTCCTGAGGAGTACCAGTGAAGTGAATGGGTTTTAAGAATGTAGTTAAAATCAAGCTTGTATGGTTTTTGTCTAATGGAGATTAAATTCTCAAATTAAATATTTCAAAATGCGTTAATGGATGAGATTTTCCCTCTGTATACCTCAGTTTCTCATTTAGAAAGAAATACTACTCTTTTACTTTATTTTGCTTTCTTTTATTCAGTTTGTGACACCTCTAGGGCAGATAGTGTCTCTGGAAGTGGAAT
The DNA here is from genome assembly GCA_013400615.1 of Syrrhaptes paradoxus. Classification (NCBI taxonomy): domain Eukaryota; kingdom Metazoa; phylum Chordata; class Aves; order Pterocliformes; family Pteroclidae; genus Syrrhaptes; species Syrrhaptes paradoxus. The sequence continues at coordinate 73,448 of VZTO01006679.1, forward strand.
TGAAGAGGGTCACTGCTGTCTGTGCCTCTGTATTTCTCTGTAGTGTTTTTTCTTATAGTCATGCCTCCTGAAAGCCATCTGAACACTCTGGAATACAGGCTTTCATTTCAAAAATGGAAAGCTTCTATGTACCATAGATATGGAGAAAAGTTCAAATACACGTTCAAATTTATCTTGACAGTTTAGCAATCAGGCAACAAAAAAATGAATGAAAATCTTTAAAGCATCATTACTTCTAAATTGAACTGATGATAATTGGAGCTTCATTTACAGGTTTTGAAATGCTGAAATAGGCAATTCTGATCTCAGTAGTGCAATGGGACAAAATGTTCACTGGAATCAAACACTGCAAAAATGTGTTATTAGCAAACGCATCCTTTAATTGCATGAGCTCGTGTACACACATTTCTGTCCTGACTTTGTCTGGAAATATGATTTGGCCCAGGTAGAAAGCTAGACTATTTCAGCTCTCCCCGTCTCCATCCTTAGTTAAGGCAGTTGTCAAACGATGAACAGAAAGGACCCTGAGGACAGGGCGGGTTCTGGCATTCAAAATGAGCAAGAATGGTGACCTCAAACTGGAAAAAACTTTTCAAATATTCCCAGATTTGGGCAGCCAACTGAAAATGAAAAATCAGACATTTCAGGTATAAGATGCTTACTCCCTCTTCTTATTTTTCCTTCTCATGTTATGAAGAAACCTATTCCTAAAGAATATAAATGTTCAAGAGTTGCTTATGTCTATTCCTCTGTTTTATGAGGAACCCAATCTAGAAAACTACCAGCCAATCTGAAGATTCTTTTTAAGAATTTCCCAAGTTTACACAAAGCCTGGACACACTTTTGGTGATTACTATTTGCTGTACATAAAAATCCTCCAACACTCTTATGTGCTGAAGGTTTGGCTAGGTCCTTATTTCTTCCAGATCCGTTTGCCCATTGACAATTGTTTGTATTCTGTACAAACATCTGGTCCCTAAGACAGCTTCAGGTATTAAATAAACTATGTCTCAGCAGGCTAGCTACTTACAACTGCAGCCACTTGAAAACAGTAGCAGTAGGAGAGCAAAGTGAGATTATCATACACATTTGAGAACAGAACAAGAAGTCAAGGAAAACAGAAGTCTCTCAGAGAAATATATACTAGAAAAGAGTTCAGTTATAGAACAAGCACATCTTACGTTCTGTTTCTTCTTCTAAACAAGAATAACAATGCTTCAGAAACAGGAATTTTGTATTTAAAGACAAAGTACTTTTCAATTACACCAAATTGAAGCTTGAGTGAGATAAGGGTGTACTTTCCTCTTAATGCATGTGCTTCAGATTAATACTAGCGAAGGTGAACAATAAGATCTTACCAAATACATGGAAAGCAAGATATATCCTAATACACACAATACAACAGATTTGGTAAGTAAGAAGCAGCATAATTCCTGTTACTTTCTTTGCTTAGCTCATGTCCGGCTAGTGATTCAAAATCTGAGTCACTGCCACCCAGGTAGCCAATCCATATAGCAACCAAATTAGACCAAAGAGTAAGAAATGAAAGATGTTGAGCAGAAGTGCTCTCCAGAGATGCTGACTCCTCTCTAGACAACTAACAAGGGAAATTTATCAACTTGTTCAGAGTAGCTACTGAAGTCTCAAAACAGATAAAGTTAGGTGTGATATAGCCAAGCAAAAAAAAACCAGTGGCAATACAGCATGGTCAAAATATATTTCTCATAGGAATCAAAAGTGTATTCTGTACAGTATTTAATTTAGGCAATTATCTGTCAATAGGAATATTGATAGGAATATTAATATATGCCTGATAGGAATCATGCAAAGGTTCTTTCTTTCAGGGATCTCCCTGCACTTTTTGTAGAAGTTATGGGTTTTTTTCTTATGAGTTTATGTCAGTCCTTTTTATGTTTCCAGCAGAGTGATTCCATTTCTTTTTAAAATATTTTGGCCTTTATCTGGCCAGCAGTGGCAAGGAAAAAAAAAATTACTTTGTTGGGTTTTTTTTTTTTTTTCAGTTCTAATCTCACATTAATCTGTTAACTTGTTATT